>CAUYRH010126043.1:0-45162 GCA_963574655.1 Perodicticus potto
CACTTGAAATCTCTCCCTCTACCAGGAGCTTTGGTGTTTTCTGTATTCTTTTCTGTAAATCAATTCTGTCTTACCACGGAGGGGTGGGGGTGGGGGAATAATGTAATGAAGAATAATAAAATACATGTATTTAAAAAAAAATTCTTGCAATTAACAACGATTCAGTCCCTTGGTCCTTATGAAATTCACAGTCCTTTTGAGATGGAGTCTTACTTTGTTGCCCTTGGTAGAGTGCCCTGGCGTCATAGCTCAAAGCAATCTCAAACTCTTGGGCTTAAGAGATCCTTTGGCCTCAATCTCCCAAGTAGCTGGAACTTCAGGCCCCTACCACAAAGCCTAGCTGTTTTTAGAGACAGGGTCTCACTCTTTCTCAGACTGGTCTTGAAGTCCTGAGCTCAAGCAATTCACCCACCTGGCTTCCCAGAGGGCTAAGATTACAAGCGTGAGCTGCCTCAGAAATTCACAGTCTTGATGGCAATTGCATGATGTTATCCATTTTTAAACCTTTTGCATATAAATTTTCTTGATATATTATGCAATGATACTTCATCAAACACGAGTTTTGGGTGACAATTGCATCATCTTCTATTAATTTTACAAGTCCCTCTCTTTTTTGTACCATCGCTGGGGCACCATCAGTAACTATATCAGATATATTGACAATGGACAAAGAAAATCACTTTAACATATTTTTAACTGCATTGTATAAATCTCTTGACTTAGTTATGTTTTTAATAGCACTAAAGAAGCCATTCTCTTCAGTGATGTTATGTTCATCATCAATACCTCTAATAAAAATGGCAAGTTGAGCTGTATTTGTAGTATCAGTGTTGTCATCTATCACCAAAGCATAAAATGTAAAATTAGCAACTTTACTCTACAAACCTTGTTCAATAGATTTTCCAGTTTCTTCAGTTCATCTGGATATAGCCTTGTGAGATGAACTGATTTTGGAAATATTCCGTTTCCTGCAGGGAATATTATATCTGCCATGCTTTTCATACATTGCTTAATAAACTCACCATAGGTAAATGGTTTTGACTTTTTTTTGGTATTAAATATCTTACCACATAGCTAGCTTTTACAATGGAATTCATCTGTAACTTTTGAAAAGTTTTTGTTGAGGAGACAGATTTTTTTTCAGTTCTGCTATTTTGTTCTTACGACACAATTCTTCATATGCATCAAATATGGCAGGATGTTTTTGCATGTAATGGCTTTTCAAATTATAGTAGTTGAAAACTTGCACAAATTCCCTACAAATTAAGCAGGGTGTCTTACTATTTTTCCTCAACAAAAAAGTAGTCATCTGTCTGCTTTTCATTGAACAATTTTCCTTCATCTGTAATTTTTCCTTTTTAGGATTCTATTTTCTTTTGAGACATTGTAGAAGACATGCTTGGATAAAAAAATAACAGATAAGGTCCTATATTTACTTTTATTATGAAAATTAATTGACAGAAAAATAGAAACCAGGATTTGGGTCCTTCCACATCTTGGCTAACAATGCAGTGTGAGGGGGAGGGCCAATTGTAAAGAGTGATGGGTGACATATGAGGCTCCACTGAGGTGTGAAATAACCCTTAATCATCAAATAAGAACACTTACCTGACTTCTAAGTAACATTAAGTGTCTAATGTTGCAATGGTAGGTTGAAATACTATTGCTAATCACCACCTCGCTAAGTTCCCATGAGCACATTTGATGTCTGATGGTACCCATTCAACTGTCTGTTCTTGGCAGATAACACTCTGGAAGCTGCACACCACTGTAGAACTGAACACACACACGTGTACAAATAGAGAAAGCAAATGTATGTTTATTTGATATGACTGTGACATGATGTTATTGTCTATAAAGTTCATGCCTGAGAACCATATAATCACATTCCACCAAAAAATCACAGACAAATCTCACAATGTTTTAAGTAAGTTCGTAATTTTGTGTTGGGCCCCATTCATAGCCATAGGGCTGCACACAGCGCACAGGTTGGATATGCTGAATCCCCCAACTGTGACTGAATGGAATTCCTTTTGACCAAGGGAAACTTATATAAACCTTAAAACTGAGTTCTTGGCCATGACAAGAAGGGTGATTAGACACACGTTTTATTCCACCCCCTCCATTTTGGAGTTTAGAACAACAATTGACCAACATTAATGTTAAAGTAGAGATCATAAGGCTGAAAAGCAGGTTCTTTATGGCAATTAAATACCAAATTACAAACAAGACCTAAGGCGAAGCAAGGCAAGATTTAAGTTGCAACTTTTAATTCATAAGATCTAGTTAAGCAGGTCTTTTTCTGCTGGTTGGTGTCACATGACAGGTAACAGACTCCCTTCTCTTAATTTATGTCCTACTGACCCCATGTTTTTTAAACAAACACGCTAATGGAAAAAGAAAAACCGCAAACTCAGCAAAATAATTTAAATTAACTTATTCTGAGCCAATGTGTGAAACCTCAACCTGGAGAACCGCATCCAAGAAATCTTGAGTAAGTGGTCCTGGGGAGGTTGGGTTATAATTTGGTTTTATACATTTTAGGGAGACAAGAATTACTGGTAAAATCATAAATTAATACATTGGAAGTATATTTCAGTTGGGCCTGAAAAGGTAGAGTATCTCAAAGTGAGTGCTTACGGGTTATAAGTAGATTCAAAGATTCTTTCATTTGTAATTGCTTAAAGAAATAAAGCTTTCTCTGTAAGTTGTAAGTTAGGATAAAGAAGACTAGTAACCAGAGGGAAGCCACAAATCCCTACTCAAGTGATCTGTTCAGTGAATGAATTGGTGACTTGCTGGTGTGATTTAACCCTAGCCCTGCAGGGCCTTAGATCTTGTTAGTAATTTAATGTCTTATTTTCACAGTCTGTTTTGTCAGTCTCTTGATCTCTATTATAGCATTAATGCTGGTCAATTGCTGTCTAAACTCCAGAAGTGGGGGAGGGTAACAATGAGAGGGGTCCACCTTCCTTTTCTTTGTGGCTAGAAAGTCAATTTATGTTTTTCAGGGGTCCCCTTGACTAGGGGGGGAGGAAGTGTGGGTCTGATAAGGTGGCTGGAATTTTGTTAATTCACATTTAATACTCTCAACTGATTGGCAACTAAAGGATCCCTAGATCAGCTTGTGATTTATAATTCCCACTTCAAGATGTCCCAACTTTGGGGGCCACACTAATGTATATCTTCCATGTATTGATTTATGATTTTACTTACAGTTCCTGTCTTTCTAAATGTATAAAACCAAACCCTAATCCAACCACCTCAGGACCATTTACTCAAGGCTTCTTGGGTTTGTGTTTACCCTGACCATGGTCACTCATATTTAGCTCAGAATAAACCTCTTCAAACTATTTCTGCACAGTTAGTTTTTTCCACTAACAAAGCCTATTACAATTTCCTTCTTGCTTTGGTGACATTTATTCCTTAACCACTTTTGCTTGTTCCTGGGCTCAGAGAAAGTAGCCGACATCTTTAGGAATACTCACTACTTGATGTTTAAAGAATTTTCCATGCACTGAAATAGTTTCTTAATTTCTATGAAAGCATTTTGATTCACTGTTAATTAACTTAAATATGTGTATCCTGGATCATATAAAAACAAAACATTTTTATAACAAATAAGCTTTTTTTTTTTTTTGAGACAGAGTCTCACTATGTTGCCCTTGGTAGAGTGCTATGGTGTCACAGCTCACAGCAACCTCAAACTCTTGGGCTTAAGCAATTCTCTTGCCTCAACCTCCCAAGTAGCTGGGACTAGAGGCACCTGCCTCAACCACTGGCTATATTTTTTTTTTTTGTAGTTGTTATTGTTTTTGGCAGGCCTGGCTGGTTCGAACCTGCCAGCCCCAGTGCATGTGGCTAGTGCCCCAGCCACTGAGCTACAGGCACTGAGCCAACAAATAAGCTTTTAATAATTATTTTTATAATATATAATAAAATTATTTTGAGAATTATAGGAATACATTGGTCATGCTTACTGTGTAATAAGTAATAAGATCAAATTTTATACATATACTTTTCTTTTAAATTTGAAAATGCTATTTTTCCCCATGTAATTACCCCTGGAAGTATCTTACTGTATAACTTTGGTTAACATCCTTTCATGGTTTATCTAAATGGTGCAAAATGATAGTAAATGTGTAAAAGTAGCATAGCTTTTATTGTCAGAAGTAGCTTTCCGTCTCAGATACAGTGGCAGAGGGAATGAAAAATATTTTAAATTTCAGTTTCTTTCTAAGAATAAAACATCACTTCAAATATGAATGAGGAATTAGATCAACATGCAGTGTATTTTTTATTCAACTTTATATGAGAGCTATAAAGTACTTGGTACACGAGTCTTCATTTATTTTTCTTATGATCATGGAAAATTTTTGCTAGTTAAACTTTATAGTTGCCATGTAAGCCAAGATCTAGCTACAGAATTTTCAACAAAGAGCTCCTACCAAATTATAAGGGATGACACTGCAGAAAATCTGTATGTAATTTTAGCTCTAAACCTATCCCTTTCACCTTTTCTAATATGCTGCTTTTCTTTATTGCTGACATGCATTTGGCAAATGAATGTATCCTTAGGTCAAAAGAAGCATTACTGCCTCATATGATTTAATGTCAGATGTGTCACTTTTCTTAAACACGCTTGGATCTAGAATAAGTCATTTCACAGAATAAATCCTATTTGAGTGGCAATAACTACCAACTGGTAGAAAAGGATATGGACAAGAAATGGCTTGGCAGCATAACAGTTTAGCATAAAAGCACTTCAGAAAGCAGTTGCAAATTGTATTCTATAGCCTGTGAATAGGTGAGGATGTAGGAGGGTTTCTTAAGTACATAATTTCATGATAAAATAAAAGTATAGATGTAATAAAGCTATGGATTTGTTTTTCTAACAAGAATTCTCAAGAAGGGGCAATGATAAGCATTGTTTGCCAAAGGTATTTGTCCATGGAACACTTTTTCTTAAGGTTTTAATCCTCTCCTGTATAGAGCAAGGGCTGATGGGCACTGTTGTATTATACCAGCCAGCCACCTTTCTGACTACTGGGCAATCATTTTAATAGTTTCTGCCTGTGCCATACCAGTTGTCAAGTATTTTGAAAATCACCTTGTATAGTATATATTTTAGAAAATGTCATTTGAAAAGTGGTATCATTCATGAGTTATATAATATTGGGGATATTTGTCCTATTTGTCTAGTTTTCTTTGTTTTAGATTTTTGTTTTATTCAAAAATCTGTATATTATAATACAATAACAAATTTATTATTAAATTTTAATTTGTACATCGATTACTACATGACATATAAAGTACTAGCTAGGCCTTATATTACAAAAACACATTTGTTTAAGACACAAGTAATTCTTGTCCAGTGGAAAAAAATTGAAAAATGCAGAATTCTAATTAAAAGTATAAAATTTTTAAAAAATTTTAAAAGTTTAAAGAATGAAAATATCAATTAAAATTAAATTTAAATTAATTTGAGGATTTTCCCTCCTCATTGTTCCCGATAAGTACAGCTAAACATTTTGTGTATTATATACAAAACAAACAGAAGACGACTCTGAATGGTAAAATGATTCCAGCTTACCTGCTGGAATCTCCGGATCAAGGATCCCACAGAGGTAAGTTCCTTGGTGTTTTTTTTTTGCCTCAGATATCCTGGACTTGAAGCTGAAGAAGCCAGCAGCCCTAAACAACAGGGCCAGAGATGTAGCAAAAGAAGATCCAAAAAAGTAAACATTCCCTTTTTAATCGCTCAAAACACTGCAATCTCTTAATTGTTTCTGAAAAAGTTTCTTCTCTTTTAAGTCATCAGTAAATTATCTATTGCTAAATTTAATTCATATAGGATATTAGTTTTTATTGTGGCTTAAAACAGCATGAATTCATTATCTCACAATACTGGAGGTCTGAAGCTTGAAATGGATTGGCAGGGCTCTGCTCTTTCTCTCTAGGGGAGAATTCAGCACACCTTCTCTTTCTCTCTGTTTCTTTGTTTCTCTCTCTCAAACACTTCTGTTTCCTTCCTCACATCTCTGACTTTTACCCTCCTGTTTCTCTGTTTTCTTTTTTTATTATTACTTTTTATTTCAAATTAACATGAGGGTATAAGTTTTTAGGTTACATGTTCTCACTTCCAAGGTAAAGTTCAAGTTATAGTTGAGCCCTTCAGCCAGGGGACATGTTGTTCACTTTCACACTGTGCACATCAGGTGAGATCCCACCAATCACCCTCCCTGCTCCCTCCAATCCTCCTCCCACCACTTCCTCCCCTCACTTCCTCTCCCTTCCCCGTGCTAGACTATATTTGTGTTTTATCATTCATGTCAGCATATAATTGTTCATATATTGGTTTCATATTAATTTCAAGTAAACTGGATGTTTTTTTTCCATTGTTGAGATACTTTACCAAGAAAAGTGTGTTTCAACTCCATCCAGGTAAGTGCAAAAGATGTAAAGACTCCATCTTTTCTTATGGCTGAATAGTACTCTGTGGAATACACATGCCACAGTTTATTAATACATTCATGGGTTGGTGGGCATTTGGGTTGCTTCCACAACTTGCCAATTATTAATTGAGCTGAGAAAAACATTCTGCTGCAAATGTCTTTGTGGTAACATGATTTTTGTTCTTTTGAGTAGATACCTGGTAACAGAATTACGGGATCAAATGGAAGGTCTACTTTTAATTCTTTGAGACCCTGGTGGGATTACACTAGGCTTATGCAGGCAATAATCTGTTAAAAATCTTATCTCTAGATGCTTAATCATATTTGCAAAAGTCCATTTGTCATTTAACATGTCATATTCATAGATTCTGGGGTTCAGCATATGGACATTTTTGGAGGGCCATTATCTTATCTACCAAATATGACATTTGCTTCCCTTGGATTTCACAACACTGTATTTACCTGTTTTATATTTCTTACAAATATCTTGCCATTTTTTCCTCCAGTTTCCTTTTAGATTTTATGCTCTGCTTTTCTCTTAATTATTAAGACTTCTCAGGTTTTCTTTATAGCAACAGGGATCATTCTCAAAGTGAATCCTAGAAATATCTGATATATTTCTGACTCTACTATTGGGTTTTCCATAAATTTCCCGAAGACATCTGAAATGTAGCATGTGCCAAACTGAAATCATATTGCATCTTCAAAATGTAGCATTTGTGCCTTCGTTTAATGTCACCTCCATGCACCCTTTCCTAAGCCAAAGAGGAGTTATCCTTGATTCCTTTTTCTTTCTCACTTCTCCAAATCAATAAAACCACAAATCCCATTGTATTTAACTCCTCTACAAATATCTTTTCACACGTACCATCACTCCCCAATCTAGAACACTTTTGTCTTTTCCCTAGATTTAGGCAACAGACTCCTAAATGGTTTTATATCTAGGATGGCTCCCTTCAAATTCATCCTTAGTGTAGCAACCAGTGTAATAGTCACCCAAGTAGCTGTGGTCCTCATTTGTAAATCACAAGTCTAATTATGCTATATTCCCATCCCACATTACACAGTGACTTTTCATTGATATTGAGATTAAAACAAAACCACTTGGTCAACATGGTATGAAAACTTCTTGTTTTAGTTCATCTTCACTTGCTATAACTGAATACCAAACTGGGTAGTTTATGAAGAGAAGAGGTTTGTTTGACTCAGTTCTGGAGGATGGGAGGTCCAAGACTCAGGACCATGTCTGGTGAATGTCTTCTTGCTGTGTGAAGACATGGTGGAAGGCATCACATGTTGAGAAAATGTACATGTGAGAAAGAGAAACAATGAGGGCTAAACTTATTCTTTTAGCCTATGCCTACTCTTGAAATAACAGCATTACTCCATTATGAGGGTGGAGCCCTTCTTGAACTAATTACCTCTAATAGTTTGGTTTCACTCCATAATATTGTCACAATGGCAATTAAATTTCAACATGAGTTTTGAATGGAACATTCAAACTGCAGCACTCTTGTATATTGAGGCCACTTGCTTTTTCTGAAGTCTCCTCTTCCATTACAATCTTTCACTTCTTCAGATTCTGTAATTTCTCTTTCTGTCTCTCTCTGACTCTCACTCTTTTTCTCTCTCTTCCCCATTTCTCCCTGACCCTCCTCTATTATGTTAACACTAATCCTTCTGTCTAGAAGATATTTTTCTCACCTGGCTAACTGCTATTATTTTCTTTTAAGATTTCCAACCCCTCCAGTAATCCTTTTCTGGCTCTGAGTTCAGGTCAAATGTACCTTCATAAAGTCTCCCATAACACTCTATTTGGTCTCAAATTACCCTTATTCCTTTTTATAATTGCTTATCATCAGCACTAGACCATAAGCATCATGAAAACAGGCACAGTGTTTATGTAAGAAGTGTTTATTAATTACCTGATAAAAAAAGAAATTTATGAAATACAAATTAAGTGTGAAGGATTATAAATTTTATTTTCTTTACACAATAAAATATCCTCTAGGTAGAGTATTTCATGTTTTCTTAACAAGAGAAGAAGATAGAAAAAGCCATGATACTCTTTTAACATCAATCAATCATTTATACTTGAATTTATATTTTGGCTCTTAAGAGATAAAGATGTTTTAATTCAAACACATCATTGATGAATTGATATTTTTGATATTTGCACATTAATTTTTAAATGTTTAATGTCTTTGTCAAGAATCTTACTAGAATAAACCAATAAATAAGCAAACAAAATACCACACAGTTACAGAATTGGTATATATCAATTGTGACCATCACTGTGACTTCCTAAACTGGAGATGAAACACTTCCTCAACTTGATCAAATCCCATATAGTCAAAGCCATTAAAACCAAACCATTGGTTCTTTAATAATAACAGTTAGAAAAAGTTTGAATTCAGATTTTGTACTTTCATTGTCTCTTTCTATAAATATAAAATCTATAAGACTTCTATAAGTCTTAAACACATCTTAAATTGGACTTACTAGTTTTATGAGCTAAATACAAGAGTTCTAAATTGTCTGAAGATAGTCTGTGTGTTGAAACTGCTAAGCTCTAAACATCTGTGGCCTTTTGCTTCTCCATTTCCTATGATTTGAAGTTTAGAATGAACAATGTGAAGTTCTTAACTCAAAACAAGAAACTATTAAGAAATATGCTCCAGTGCAAATACTGTTCAAAAACAGAAATTGTTCCTGAAACATCATAACAGAAAAGCTGTTTTCAAATGATTTATTCACTTACTTTCTCTAATTACAGACTTTTCCCCCTACATTGTCATACAGTAAGATTTTTGCTTGTGGCAAGAAAGAAATGTAGAGGTCCTGGCAAAAGAGTAAAGGTTGTCTTAGGGAAAGGAACTACAGCAAACACTCAGAACTTCTTCCCTTAGTAAGACAATTGCTAAAAGTAAGCATAAGATGGCAAAGAGTGATGTGATTCACTGGCTTCTGGTTACATAATTTAAAATTGAATCTTATCTGATTGTTTGAAAAATGCTTTACATATGCTAAATGAGTGTTAGTAATACTACTCTGCTTTTGATAAAGAATATCCAAGCTTAAAAATTTATTTACAAACAAGCAAGCCAAAGTTCAAGTTTGAGGAAGTTACAGTTAGAAGAAGCTATAAAGAGGAATCCAGGACACCATGGCATCTTTGAAATGAAAGAAATAGTAAAAGCCAGCTTAGTGGTATAGGATTCTGAAAGACACCTTATTTTGAATTAAAAATTTGTGAACCCTCACCTTTCACCACTAACAAAAATAGACTCACAATGGATTAAAGATTTAAACTTAAGACTCTTACTTCCTTAATGCTGCATTTGATCTGCTCAGGTTCATGAACCATGTGCGCTGCTCACTACTATCCTAAACTTAATGTGCAAGTTGAAATAAAATCAAATTCCTCTTCACTCATTCCTAATTTCCATAGTTCTGTTGAGATTATTATCATTCTCCCAGAACTCCAGGCTTTGATTCTTCTCTTGTTTTCACGCCCCTTCTTCATTAATTAGTCATTAGCTTTGATAATCCTCTAAACTGTTACCATTGCTCTACCTCAAAGTCCCCGTAACCCTGCCATCCACAGTCATTCTTGACACTCTGCTAATTCTAACCCATCCTTTCCAAATATTACTTCCTCAGTGAAACTTTCAATGATCTCAGCTTGTCAGGCCTTGTATATAGAATATAATTTCTTATTATACCTTTTCCTTCTTTCTAGCTGTTTTGTGCATGTATTTAAGTCATCTTTCTCTTCTTTTAGACTAAAGACTACCTGAAAGAGAAATGTTTTCTATTTTTCTTTATCATTGTCTTCTCTGAGCTTCACACAGTAGCTGGCATGTGGAATGTTCTATACATATTTGATAAATAGAAAATGAATTACTAATTACCTATTGAGATAATTAACTTTTTCCTAAAGAGATTTTATAACTGATTTAATTTTCTCTTCATGGTACCATTGAAACAGAGACATTTATAATATACTTCTAAAGAGTTTCACCAAAGGCTTAAAATTAAAAGTGTTTTACACACTTTCAGAGTGCTTATTTTATTTGTGAAAAATGTGCTTAAGTAGTACCACAATCCTTATGGATGAATGAGGTGCTCCTATGCTTACATTAATTGAGTCATTCTTCTTTTTTGTTAAAAAAAATAATGCTCCATTTTTACAAGAAAGACAACCATAGTTCCCATGAATCATGGTTTCAATTGTGTGCACTGTAGTTGGGGTTACACATTTCACTAAAAAAACCCTAAGACCCTGATTATTCTAAATCATTGGCTCTTCTTTCTCAGCTTATATCTGAGTTAAGCCACAAGATAGAAGAAAATGGTTTCCACCTAGCTAATCTGTGGTTTCTGAAGCTGTAGTTCAGTAAAGGAAGGAAACAAATGTTTACCATCCATGTTTGCAAGAGTCAAGTAGTTCTATTCCACAAATTCTCCTTCTCTGAGCTAGACAAATAATGTTCAAGTCTACAAAATGTTTACATAAGCAAATTAACTGAGTCTTCAACTTTGAGGATATTCTTAGTGACAGTATTAAATAAGAGAATAAAAATTTCTTTATTCTCTTATGATCCATAAGAGCTCTTGAATCATATTATTATAGTCCCTCCTTATCTTAAAAAACTGGATTAAAAAAGTAGTCCTACAAGTATACAGGGATGAGAGGTATATATGTACATGAATATACAGATATTTTGGTGAAATATGTTTGCCCAAATATCACATTACTGTACTGTTATCTCCTCTGCTTTAAATAACATTAACAATAATAGCAGCAGGCATCTTTTAGCATATATCACTTTAACCGCTTGCATATTTAATTTATAATCTCACTTAATTCTTACAACATATGTCTTAATAAATCACTGGCATTACCATTTTGCACTTAAAGACTAGTCTTCAGGAATTTTAAGTATCTTTCTCATTTATCCACTGTTAATAAATGGTAGGAATTGATGTTTTTATTCAGATCAATCAAATTTGCAAACTCACATCTCTACCTCTATGACATACTATCTATTGATCACATTGTTCCTAAGTGATGTGGAGTCTAAACCTGGGTCCTGCAATATTCTTTTTTTCCTGCAAAGTATTTAAAAGAAGAAACAATATTTCTCCTCAGGGTATAGTTTTCAGGGCTAGGCAAAAATGGAATTGAAGATCAATTTCACTCATTTATCTCTATAAACCTATGCAATGTTATTTATTACCCTAGGCCTCCAATTCCTCACTGACAAAACTGGACTACAATTTACATAGTCTTTCCTCTCCCCTTTCTATGCAGGAAATAATAATGAGCACCTTTTATGTACTAGGTATCATGCAGAGGATTAGGGGTAAAGTGATAGATTAATAGAGAGTGCCTTGGCCCTCATGGAGTATACAACCTAGGCCTTCTAAATATAGTCCAAAAGCTCATCCCAATACATTGCTTTAAAGATATGGAACATTTTTATATTTGAAAAGCTTAATTGTTATTGACCAGACCCCTTCCTAAGTAATTAATTTATTCATTTTCTTACTATTACAAAGCACTCTCATTTCCTTATTCTTGATGAGTTATTCCAGACAGTTGCCCTGGTTTAGCTTTAGGTAATGACTGATTTATTCATTTATATATATATTTGTTATTTAAGTAGGTATGTGTCAATATACACACATGCACACATTCATTTCTAGAAAGGATTTGAAGTGGCTTGTTAGTTAATTTAAGAACTTTTTAGGTGGTTGCTCTTAGCAACAATCTTTAGCAGTTCTGCCTAGTTGGCCAGAACAATTTCTTAAAGAAAAAGAAACATTCAAAATAATTTAACCAACAAATGGAAAGTAAATGACTTAATTCAGAAGAACCTACACGGGGACTGGTAATTCCAATTTAGCTGGGATAGAGATGGTGGTGCTAAAAACCTAGCATACATAGAGAATTTTCCAGACCAGAGATCTCCTTTCCTTGGAGATCTTCCTTTCATACCTACATATCTAGCAAACCTGGAAGACCCAGATTTCTATACTAGAGCCAGGCCTCATCCTATGAAGTACGTGACCAAGTCTTTCCAATAGTCCTACTACAAACCATTCAGTTCTACTGAAGACTTCAGATAATACCTGGATTCTGAGGCTGTCAGAAAGATGAAAGGTGCTGTCAGTTTATAAGCAATAAAAGCAAAACAAATCCCCTCTAGCTTTAGGAAACTAGATGGATGTAAAATAATGTAGTAAATATAGACTACTATGGGGGTTGTTTATAGTTATTCATATATCCATTAATTCTCTCAGCAAGTATTTATCAATTGAATTCTAGGTTTTAGTCTTTGGGACTGAAGGATCTATTTTATTTGCTCATTTAACATATATTTATCAAATACTTCCTTTTCCCCTCTGCTTTCATAAAGCAGAATTCAGTAGAAATTATATGCAGCTAAAAATGAAGTATGATGGGTGTCATTGTGGGGCATGGGAAGCTTTAGGAAAAGTAGAACAGGTCATTCTTCTTTGAAATTAATGCTAGGTCTCAGTTATCTAAATAATTAAGTATAAAGATTATATAAGTCATTCATTCAACAAACAATATATTGAGAATTCAGTATGCTGCAATCACCATATTAGTAGCTAGGTGTTCAAGATGTTTAGTCTGACACTTCATGGTATTTACAGCCTTATGACAGACAGTTCAGTTAAATATTATAGAAACAATTCCATGGGAGCAGAGAAGATATGGAGCCCAAGTATGTCTTTTATGAGGAGATGAGTCAAACTGGGTTCCAAAGGATAAGCAGAGATTCTATTAAAATTTCTTTGATTTCCTTCCTCCTTCAAAAGATCCTATATCATCACAAAGCACTGGGAAAGTATGAAAGTGGATAAATACTTCATTTACTAAATAAACTAATAATTTACTTGCTGGCAAGTAGAATGTTTAATATTTAAAAAACAGTGTAAGATTCTAGATAACTCAGAACCAAAATTATCTATATAGAGAGTGCCATAAGGGTTCTGAACAGCCAGATTATATGCAAGGGATGGATTTCAAACCACTCAATATGTCAAGATTATTTTTTGACAACAAGCAACTGCAGACACACTGTGTGGACCCTCTCATTTATAATCACAATTTAACATAAAATTAGATTAAATAGGACTGAGTCTGTGATCAGTAATAAGATTCTTCAAAACTTTCATTGTCTACAAGAAACTATATCAAGTCCTGAAAATCAATATTGCAGGACTGACAAAACTCACTTTCGCAAATCTCCTTCTTCAGATAGGATGTAAGAAAGTAATCTTGATATGTAACTAGTCACAACAAAATAAATAAAAGAAAAAGCTTAACTTCTGTAAATCTAATTATGTCTATTATTTCTTACAATATTAAAAATTTGATTGCACTATAACTGAATTTGGTGCACAGCTTTCCAAAATGTCTTTAGATAGAAACTAAGTAAAATAAAACATCATCGATTAAATATGAAAACAATTAACCTAAACTGCAAAAGAAATTTAGGGTTTTTCAGACAGACCTCTTCTCCAAAAATGCAAACAAACAACATTTACACACTCATGCCGAAAGCTCATTCAAAATTGCAGAATATCTATGTGTGCCAGGGAAAATTAACACTTTTCAGGTTATTCTCTCTGATCAGAAAAAATGTAGGAGGTTCTCCTCAAGTTCAATCAGTGAGACAAAAAATGTGCATAAGGGTCTGTCTAATTCAATAATTAGTAAACGCAGCTCCACAAGCAAAAACCTAGACTTTGGTTAATGGCAGAAACATGGTTTATATGAGATCAACTCTAAGTGATTTTTTTTCTGCCTCCTCAGAACCATCTAAGCCATCATTACACAGAGATAATAATTTTCATCTTTTAGCCAAAGATATATTTGGGTCCACAAATCTCTGTCAGAGAAGAGGCAAGACTTTGGGCACAGGCAAACTCTTGTTTAGTTTCTTGGCTTGACACCAAATATATATAGATGAGTGACAAAGGAGGCAAACGTGAAACTGATTAGGCTGAAAGTAGGAATGTAATATCCAGGCCCTGGACTTCTAAAGTAAAAGAATGACAAGGAAAGCTGGCAGAGGTCATCAACTGGCCTACCCACATATTCCCACTGTCATCCACTACAAGAGTACAACAATCACATTTTCAAGCTAGAATCTTCTTGCAACAGGTTAGAACCCAGAGGAAAGAAAAAACCAATTCTGCCCGCACTCTCTGAAACATTTGTCTCTCTTCATTGAACAGGTGGAATTCTACCTGACTCTGTCAGCTTTTGCTCGGGGCCCAGCACAGGGTACCCTCTGCCTTTCAAGATTGAACTAGGTAACAGGTAGTCATTCTAATCACATAAATGCATAAATGAATATCAAGGGACAAGCACCAACTTCTCCCTCCCATCTTGGCAGCATCTCAGAAATATCTGGGTTCACTGCCTTGGAAACATGTCAGCCGCTAGGAAATGATTAAGAAGGAACAAACAAGAAAAGGGGAGACTTACCCTAGGATTAGGCTCAGAAACATGGGTTTAAACCTCAGTGCCACCACTACATGCTTTGTGACCACAGGCAAGTCTTAGCATAATTTAAGTCTTAGCATAATTTAAGGAGAATTTAATTTATGAAAGGAACTTTAATGGACATCCAGTCTAGCCCTAAGTTATTTAATAACCTAACTAGTATCACAGAGAAATGGTCTTCAGCCTAATGCTTAAATGTCTCTAGTGAAAAGAATTTTCAACTCAGTGTGCTTTAGTTTCTTCATCTACAAAATCCCTCATAGAGATATTATGTTGACGGATAAAAGATAATGCATTTCAGAATGCTGTCTATAGAATAGTGAGAAACACTATTTTTAAATATGAGTAAGATCATGATTAGGATGCTCTTTCTCAATAGCCAGATAGACCAGGAACAAATACACAATCTTCATTTCAAACTGCTTAAAACCTTCATGGAAGATACTTACTGAAATTAAATGTACTACTTTTACCTGAAGAACAAAGGTACAGTTTACACAGCCTTGGTTTCCTATCTCCCCACAGCTATTATTTTTTTCCTTGCAAACATTTCAAGATAAAAATTCAAAACCCCAGAGCTCTAGAGGAAGCTTGCTCTTTTTCAGCCAAAACAGGCATCCGGTTTCTACAATAAATGAGATCATAGTATCCCCACTCATACTGCTATAGATAAGAACCTGTCAGCATTTTCATTATAAAACCCTTCTCCTCCCTCTGGCTTGAGAGACCAGCCATAGCAATTTGCAGGGAAAATAGCTCCAGCAAAGGGCAATGCACAAGGCTCAAGTACAGAGAGAAAATGCTTTCATTTTATGGAACTCGAGATTTGGGATTAGGCAAGCCGGAGAATCCCAAAGAACATTTATTTTGGATAGTCATTTGGCCTTTTAAATAAAGTTTACCAATATTTAAAATAAAATTTTCTCAGGCAGTAGCTGCTAGGAAAATGGCTGTTTAGTGAATACCTTCCGGCACTAGCACCTCTAGTGACAACAGCTATCATTAACAGACACGTTCCTGGGTCTGTGCTCACTGAGAGGGCAGTTGGGTATCGGAGGCATCCTCTCACAGACTCTGAGGTAAACTCATGGGAAGGAGGAAGATTCAGCACTACTTCAAACAGGAGGAAATGGGATACATAAATAATATGCTAGGGATGAAAATTAACCCTTCCTTAGCAAAGAGATGGCACTTGGTGACTACCCAGTGACAGTGAGTTGAAAATAGTTAATAGCTGATCTGGTCAGACAGTTCACTCTTTTCTTTCTCCCTCTTGGGGCTGAGGTGTGAAAGTAAAGAATCTTCCTTCTAGATTATTTTGTATGATGCCAATACAAATAGAAGTGAAATGGGAAGGGACAACATCTGAGGGGATGAGAGAAAGAAAACTAATATTGATTGAATGGTTGCTACGTGCCAGACACTGTAACAGTTCCTTTCTTCTTTGGTTGGTATAAAAAATCTGCTAAATACATCTTATCTCAACTATATGCCTAGAATGGGAAAACGAAAGTTCAGAGAAACAAAAGAGCTTCCCAAGGTCACAAAGCACCTTTCCATGCCAACCTCTACCTTCAGAACTTGCTTTCTACGTCTATGTTTGCCTACCTCAAAGCACACTGAGGTCTGTGACTCCCCAGAGTAACTCTGCTGGGTCCAAATGGTACAAGAAGGGAAAGTATAATCTAATATTTCCCTCCCTTTCTTTCTTCCCTCCCACTTCTATCCAATGAGATGACATATCTTCAATATCACTACTTTCTTATACCTTGTTCTTTTAATGCTTCCAAAGAAGTATTGAACTGTAAGGATGAATGGCAGATTTGAGTTCATAGCCAAACTCTTCTTCTTTTTCTGACCCAGTACAAGCCTCGAAAAGCCCAGTCTAGGGAGAGGGACAGTGGGAAGGGTATTTGCCTCCCAAATCCAGGCACAATGTAAAGGTATATGGCATATCTCTTGGGTACAGGACACAACTACAACAGGGACTGTACCTAACAAATGCCAACTTTGTAACCCAATTGTTTATAAACTCATATTAATCTGAAATAAAACGAAAAAAATAAAAGCCCAGACTAAGTTCAGTTACCTCCAGAAAGCCTTCCCTAAGGATATCTACAGCAATCATTGATCCTTTTGTCCTCTTTTGTCCTTCAATAGGCTTCCAACCCCATTGAAGTATGAGGCTATTTTTATTTATTTATTTTTTTGTTTGTTTATTTATTTATTGTTTGGGATGGAGTTTCACTTTGTCACCTTTGGTAGAGTGCTGTGGCTTCACAGCTCACAGCAACCTCCAGTTCTTGGGCTTAAGTGATTCTCTTGCCTCAGCCTCCTAAGTAGCTGAGACTACAGGCGCCTGCCACAACAACCGGCTATTTTTTGTTGCAGTTTGGCGGGGGCCAGGTTTGAACCCAGCACCCTCAGCATATGTGGCTGGTGCCCTACTCACTGAGCCACAGGTGCCGCCCCATGGCTATTTTTAAAATATTAACTATTTTTGTGGATCTTCACTTGATGGTGGATGTACAAATGAAGACACACTATCACATAGAGATTAATAGTTTTTTAAATGGATTTTTTTGAATAGTATGTAGGCTAATTCACATAAAGTCCTTAGAATAAAACATTGTGCTTGGATAACCAAAAGGTACTAGCCCAAACTGTTTTGTTGTTTGTTTTTACCATGTGTATTTCGTAGCACTGGCTCACCACCCAAACTGAAAGGGTCCCAAAGCAGGGACTATCTTACTGTGTCTGAGTATTACCGTAAGGTACCCACTATCATCCTAAGCATAATAGAAATGATCAAGAGAGAGCCAAAAATTTGTTAACAGAATACTATAGCTACATTTCTCCAAATGGAGAATTTCACCAAACCACCATGAAGAAATTTAGAGATATGACACCAAGAAAAAAAAAGTCGCTTACTCTTCATAACAAACCAGTTGACATGTTAGTAGCTATCATCATATTTGAGATGTTAGAAGTGATATTATTGTTATTTGATAATATCATTATTTGGATATATTATAGTGATATAGGCATATCTATAATCCCCAGCTAGTTTAATCCATAATGTGAAAGTTAAGACACTCACAACGCAATGGACCAGCATTGTAGAGATTATGGCTATTTTCAGTGTGCTCATTCATCAAAGTAATTTAAACCACCTTGGAAAATTGATTAAAATTTTAGATTTTGACATACACAAAAATCAAAAAAACAAAGGATCTGTGTGAATGGAAACAAATGCAGCCCTCCCAGCAACACTGATAAAGCTGAGCAAGTTGAAACTTGTCCAGGTGAATCAGAAAGGGCACTGTTGACTATGTTTTTTGGAATTGAAATAACGGTCCCATTGAATTGACACAGTCTGTCTGAAAACTTTCACAGCGACCTGTAATGAAATGCCATCAAAGTAACGTATTTTATATTAGAAATTACACACAAAAATTGAAGTTCAAAACTATTACCTTATTTATAAGATTTTCAAAAACCATTATTTAGGACAATATTCTTATTCCATTTCACCTAATCATTTAAATTAACAGGGGAAAATTATTATTGTACTCTGTATCATCACTACAATGTACACTCTGCTCATAATCTGACAAGAACATTCACCTATGTCAATACAGATGAAAAAGTCAATAAAATAGCTTTGAATTTTTTCTACTGTGGTACATCTAGAAGTATGATCTGTGGTTTATAATAAAATAAATACATGACCTATGAGAAAATAACCTTAACTACAACAAGATCTCTATAGTACCAAATTCAATTATATTTATTCTTTCTTTGCTTTTCCATACCTTACTAGACAATAAGGACTTCTTAGTGATGACTTGTCCGGGCACCTCACCCCAGATAATAAAAGTTGTATAATTCAGGGTTCTCCACAGAAACTGAACCAGTAGGAGATGTATAAAGGGTGTCAAAAAATGTATACATATTTGAAGGAGAGAAAAAACTGTATTAAAACTGGAATAGTCAATATATACCAATAACAATGCATACAAGTCATGTTTGAGCATCTCTTATAACTGCAGACGTGAAACATGACTTGAGTATTCCAATTTTAATATAATTTTTCCTTTTCTTAAAATATGTATAGATTTTTGGCATTCTTTATATATAGATAGATGTTTACATATCTACATCTATTTCTTTTTTAAAGTGGGAAAATTTTTATTTATTTATTTTTTATTTCAAATTAATATGAAAGTAAAAATTTTTAGATGACATTGTTCTCACTTCCAAGGCAGGGTTCCAGCTGTATAAGAACCCCTCACTTAGGGGCTGTGGTAGACACCCATGCATTGTGCCCATTAGGCAAGATTCTACCTCTATGTCTATACACTTGTATCTTCTTATCAATATATATGCATACACATACGTGAATTGGTTACCATGATTACTGGGGCTAAGTCCCAAGAGCTGTGGTCAGCAAGCTGGAGACTGAAGATGTGTGGTTCCAGTCTTACCCCAAAAGTTCGAGAAACAAGATAGCTGATATATAAGTCAGTAGGAAACCAGGGAGACTTAAAACCAAAGAAGAGCCAAAGCTCCACAGCAAGTCCAAAGGCCAGAAAATGCCGATGCTTCTGCTAAAAGCAGTCAAGTGGGAGGTTCTGCTCCTTACTCAGCCTTTTGGTTCTGTTCAGGTCTTCAGTTGGTTGGATAAGAGCCACCCACATTAGGAAGGGCAATCTGCTTTACTCAGTCTGCAATTCAAATGTTATTCTAACCCAGAAACAATGTTGTGGGAATAGCCAGAATAATATTTGACCAAATGTCTACACATCCCAGAGTAACACATCAAGTCACGCCTAGTCTAAATGTCAGATATGTGATCTCTTGGAAGGTTGATAACATAAGAGGTTCTCAGAGGCAAAATGTTAAAAGAAAGTAATAAGTATAACAAAATATACACCATTTATTTTTTCACTTGCTTAGTCTTTCAACATGTATGAGCACTATATCACTCATTTTATTCATTCAAAAGTATCTACCTACTGCCTTCTATAGAGCAGGAATAGTGCTATTTACTGGATTTTACAGTAGAAAAAGACTTCTATACTAAATGAGTATAATATGGTCCTTGTTCCTAAAAGAACTTAGATAAACAGACAGGCAAACAGAATTTATAACTGAAAATTACAAGGAAGATGTGGAGATTAGGTGCCAGAGGAGTTCAGAGATAATTTACTTCAGAAGGGATTGGGGGTAATATTTATGGACTGCCATATGGACTTCTGAATTTTACTTGGATGTCCACAAGTGAGTACAAGGTAGAAGTCTTCATAAAGTCTGAGATTCACCAGGATCCTGAATTCTGTGACTCAACATTCCTTTTTCGTGAATGTATTTTAATGACAGCTAAAAGTTAACCATCCTTATGTCTTCATATTAGGATTTTACTCTCAAATTCTTTATGATTAAAAGTAAAATCTCTGAAAGACCTTGAACTGGCAAGAATACATTGTTAAAAGGGGATAAAGGCCCTTGCAGCAAGCTTGTTTTGAGACAGTCAGCACCTCTTTCACTTATTAGCTCATTTTTCATTTTCTCTTTCTGGGTCAGGTTTAATCTGGAATTTTTGTTTTGGTGTGAATTATATAAACTGCTAGATTCAGTCTTTTGTAGTGTTAAAACACTTTGATAATGCGTTGGCAGGTTAAAATGCACCTCATTTACTGATGGATGAATTTCAATGTGCTTGACTGAACACTATTCAGATGACTCTGTCAACAATCTCGACCTTTTTCACCAACATGAAAAACAGTTTTAATAAAAAGGAAGAAAATCACATATTGAATATTTATCACATACAAGGCATTGTACTAAATATGTTCATGTAATATCTTACTTGTTATAACAGTCCTAAAAGAATGGTGTTATTTTTCTTGCTTTTAAAAGATAAAGCTTATCAGTTTCTCCTTTCTCACTTTGATTCCCAAAACTACTAGTTCATAGTTAGATGTCAAGGCACCGAAGAATAACACTGAGTTAGAAATGAGGACACCTGACTCTGTGACTTGCTATCTGATCTTGAGTAAGTCACCTCTGTCTATATAATTTAATAAGCTCATGTGGAAAGTGGTAGTGTGAATACTATGAGAAATAGTGTGTTGGACCAAACTCCTCTCAGATGAAGTAGCTTGTGCAATACAGCTGAGTCCTATGACAAGAGTACCTGGCATTTATATTCAGGTACATCCCCCCAAAAAATGTGTGTAATTGCAAATTGACTCACAGCTGAAAGGCACTTAAGTGTAGGAACCTGCTATTTGAAAGAGTACTACAGTTATTTTGGTGATGAGTTGGCCGTAGACCTAATCTGCTTAAATTCATATTTGGATCTACTACATATTTGGATCTAGGCAAGTGACTTAAATCACCTGTGCCTCAGTTTCAACATCTGTAATATAGGGGCAACTATTTACCCATCTCAAAGGTTTATTGTGAGGATTGAAATGGCATTTGTAAAGCATATAGAACAGCATCTGGTATGTGGGAGTAGGTCAGTGTGTGTGTGTGTGTGCGCGCGTGTGTGTGTGTGTGTTTTGGGACAGGGATTGATGACTTGACAATGTAAATAGCTGTCTCATGAATGTACTCACTTTGAATATCTGGATGTTTTGAGTCCTTAAACCAGGGCACACTAATATAGTCATGGTACTCCCATAAACTTAAAATTTAACAGAATTTTAACCTTATTCACAGGAGGAAAGCTAAACTTCCTACCATTTATAAACTCATAAAAAAAAAGATTATTTCAAGTTGAAGAATAACATAAAAAGTAACTTATGGCAGTGCCAATTTGCATAGCTATCTTTTAAAAAAATGCAGCAATAACCATCATTGAACATCTTAAAGTATTTTCAAAATCTGATTTAATAATTTTACTTATTCTATCCTATCAAAAGGAAATACTTTAAAACCCCCCAAAAGATGCCTATTTTATGTTATATTTACTTGTAGAAAATTTGAGGGAGAAAGCAAGTAAATTTCCAAAGATAACTATGGTTAACTGTTTTATAGCTATTAAAGTATGTTCACAGAGTCTAATAAAAACTAGAATATTCAAATGTAAACCCAATATGATTATAACTACATTTTAAAAATAAGTTATGTATAAGCCAACAAAACCAAAATAATACCAGGAAAATAGGAAAACATATACTAAAATATTAATAGTTTTTATTTCTAATTCTCTAAGATAAGTATTTCTAAAATTATTTTTACTTCTGAATTTTTATCTTGTCTAATGTATTTATATGAACATATATTACTATCAAATGAAAAAAGAACATCAAATTGTCAAACTTTGTTAATATTCAAAATATATACATATAGGAAAATTGTTCTATCAATGGCAAAAGTATGTGGCACATCTTTTGGGGGTGGGACACAATTGTAAGAGGGACTTTAACTGACAAATGCAATCAGTGTAACCTAATTCTTTGTACCCTCAATGAATCCCAAAATAAAATAAAATAAAGTAAAGTAAAGTAAGTAAAATAAATATGTCATTTGTTGGCTCCTCTTTTATAACTGTTAGTCACAGTTAAATAAACGAAAGAGCAAACCAAAGCACTTCTCTGCCACTGGGAACTGTCCACCAGGCAAGTGCTGACAGGCCCTCGGGGAGCCCAGGGCTCACTGCCCCCACCTCATTCTCCTCCTCATTCCCACGTTCCCCTCCCATCATGCTGTTCTATTCGCCTTCCTCCTCCGACTTCTTTCTCAGTTTGCCCGATAACTATGAATATCGAAAAATAAAAACACTTTTAAACACTTAAATAGTGCCTAGATATTTAATAAAACCAAATTCTTTGGCCCCCCTTTTTAATTTCTGTACATCCCGTTCTCCTTTCAATTCCCTCCTTTTTGACTGTTCTTCCACTTTGCGCTGCTCCTTACTCTCCCCTCTCCTCCCTTTTGGAGAGCGGTCATATAGAATGAAGAAAGGTTGCTTTCTACCAGATGATCCCTTTCTTCTGAGGGAAAGGACAGTTAGTGGAATGTCTGAACATTCATCAGAAAATAACAAATTCCGGCTTGCCGCCCATAGCTCAAGTGGCTAAGTCACCAGCCACATACACCGGAGCTGGCGTGTTCGAATCCAACCTGGGCCTGCCAACCAACAATGACAACTACAACCAAAAAATAGCTGGGTGTTGTGGCGGGCGCCTGTGGTCCCAGCTACTTGGGAGGCTGAGGCAAAAGAATCACTTAAATCCAGGAGTCGGAGGTTGCCGTGAGCTATGATTGCATTGCACTCTACTCAGAGTGATAGCTTGAGGCTCTGTCTCAAAAAAAGAAAGAAAGAAAGAAAAAAAAGGTAAAAGAATATAACAAGTTGCAAAACTCTACAACATTATCAAAACTTTTTATTAAAGGTACCTGATATGGCCTAAGGTCTTGATATTTTGATTCATTTAAGTGATTATATTAACAAATGAGTATTAGGAGAAAGAGAGAAGTTCTCTAAAGTTTTAGTAATTTTTAACTGAATATATTTAAGGTATACAAAATGATTTTTTGATAGACATAGTGAGATGGCTACTATAGTTAAGCCAATTAACATATCCACTATGTCACTTTTACATTTGGGGTGTGTGTGTGTAAGAGCACATAAAACCTACTCTTTTGGCAAATTTATAGTATGTAACACTATATAATAGAATACTGCTAACTAGAGTCCACATGCTTCACATCCGACCTTATCAACATCTCTACTTATTCAAACTACACAAATGCAACTTTGTGCTTTTGACCTACATCTCCCCATTTCTTCCCCATCCCTTAGAACCATTCTATTCTGTTTCTATGTAGTTTACTTTTTAGTTATTCTACATTTAAGTGAAATCATGTAGTATTTTTCTTCATTTCTCTAGCTTATTTCACTTAGTATAATGTCCTCAAAGTTTATCAATGTTGCTGCAAATTTTTTAAGGCTGAATAATGTTTTCATATATATATATATATGCATGTGTTTATATACATATAGGAATTATATAAAGAGAATAAATAGAATGCCACATATATATGTGTGTGTGTGCGTATATATATATATATATATATATATATATATAGAGAGAGAGAGAGAGAGAGAGAGAGACCACAACTTATTCATCTGTTTACCTTTCAATGGAAACTTTTCCATATCTTGGGTATTGGGAATTATTGTAAATATTTTGGCAACGAACAGAGTGCAGATATCTCTATGAGATGCTGATTTCACTTCCCTTGGGTATGTATTCACTAGGGGGATTGTTGGGTCATATGGTAGCTTTATTTTTAATACTTTTAGAAACCTTCATTCCCTTTTCCATAAGGGCCATACAAATTTGCATTTTCACTAACAGTGTAAAAAGATTCCTTTTTCTCCATACTTTTGCCAACATTTGTTTTCTCTCTCTTTTTTTTGTTATAACAGCCATCCTAACAGTATGAGGTAACATCATCATTGTGGTTTTGATTTGCATTTTTCTGATGATTAGTGTTGTTGAGCACCTCTCTTCATGTACCTATTTGCCATTTTTATATCTTCTTCTAAGAAATGTAAGTCTATGAGCTTTGCCTGTTTTTTTTTAATGAGTCATATTTCAATTACATTTTCCTTTTAATTAAAAAGATAAAGCAAAGGAATACTTGAAGATAACATTATAGTTTATAAAGTACTTTTAGACTACTAGGAAAATTTTTAAAAATTGCACCTTTTTATGATTCTGTTTTTTGCCTTACAAATTTTGGCCACTGGGAAGAGGATAGTAATAGTAGGGGAACACGCAGGAACTCAGACCTTGAATGCAGCTATGAGCGAAATCAAGGAAGTAGACATAATATTTAGGCGAGACTTAAAATTACCTTCAGAACTTGGATCTCTGCAGGTGTAGAAAGTAAAGTAAAGGTAAAGCTGATACCTACGCTATGATTATGACATAAAACTACTTTTGGTGGGGGGAACCCTTTTTAGAACTCTTATCTATAGAAAGTCCATTCCCATAAAGAGGCTTATATGTATAATAAGGTACTGGGGCAAAAAAGAGGATTGATATAATGGAAATAGCTTTTCTGGAACAAAGGTATTTTGGTTTCTCTCATGAGAACTTAAGGTCAGGTTGGAATGTCGGTATTCTTTATATTAAGGAAAGGAGTGGACTTACTTTCCTCAACAATTTTGGAATTCTTGCAAGAAAGGAATGGTGTTATATGTACATTTGTGTTTCTAATGACTATCACAGTGCCAACGATAGAGCAAAGCATAGAAAGACAGTCCATATTTACAGCCATAAGTTAACTAAATTGGATAACAGCCAGGATGAAGCAAGGGGAACCCTAGAAATGGCTAAGTGACAAAATAAAATAATTTTGAGTTTCAACTTTGAAAGTTCAAATTATGTAGCAACTTTCAAACTATTCCTAAGTTTTATTATTTTAGAAACTGATAGTCTGGCCTACATATTAATATGGTTTTATACTTTGTCCAAAAATGGAAATAAATATCCATCCTACTAATCCTATTTTTATACTTACTAAATAATATTGGAATGACTGCACATTTTTGGAGGTTTCTTATTGATATCAATTTCTCCAGGTCCTTTTTTCCCCAACAGTTATTTAAATTCCACTTTCATTGTTCAAAGATCAAACTAAAATTCTTATTGTATATCTTTTCTTTAATTCAATACTACAAGTAATATAATCATCTGTCATATCATTTGACTTTGAGAACACAGAGGAGAAGAGCTATTCATTGCCATATCTCCACTGCCTAGCTAGCATTAGTGGTGTAGTCAATGAATGATTGCTCATTAAATGGAATAATCGTGTCAGCTTTTCATTAGTTTTCATAAATACACTTCATTTTGTGAATGTCCTATCAATAGATAAATGTTTCTATATTTTATATAAACAGTATAGAGCAGAAAAAATAACTTTGGAGAAAGTAATGATTGAGTTCATAACAAAGATGAAGAATTTATGCAAAAAACAATGTGAAAAGTGTTCTCCTAGAAGTGACAAGGCCCTCTCAGTGGAGCTGTAAAACTATTCAAAACCATATGAAAGAAACAGTCACACTAAGCACTGAGTGCATCTCTTTAAAATTTTATTTCTCATTGTGACATGGTAATATACATTACAGTAGTTATTACCATGCCCATTTTCCATCTGAGGAAACTGAGACTTGGATATATTAATAAGTATAAAATCTAGTTTTGAAACCCAATGTTGTCTGAGAGGCAAGTTTTCTACATTAAGTTCTGTTGTCATCTGTCATCTAATGTTGAAGAACTTCACTAGAGCAAGGGTAGAGTGGAAGATTCTAGAATTCTTTCCATATGTAAAATTCCAAGGTGAGAGCCTTCCATCAATCAATCTGTAATAAGCCATCTGTTACATATGGTAATAAAATAATTGATCCCACTACATAGGGCTTTTGAGCATTATCTTATTCAAATAATTGGGAAAATAAGGCAGGATAGACCCTCTAAAAATATTATTTCATTGAGTGTTAATTTATTTTTCAAAGAGCATCTACCAACAGACATAGGTGTTGTACGCTTCTACCATGAATCTCTCTCACAAAGTGAATGTGTTAAACCAGAACGCTAAAAGGAAGAAAACTTAAAGGAAGTTAAACTAACTCAATTCCCAGCCTTTAAAAAAAATGTACATGCTTGTAATTATTTCAGTTCCCTCCAATATAGCTTAAAAATCAGGCCAAACATAAAAGCATGAAACAAACTTCTTCGAAATGAACTTGAAGAGGTGAATACATATTTAACAACATTCTCTACGCTAATTAGTTATCTTATTTGATTTTTAGCTTGTGTTTGATTTCCCTTGACAAGTAATTCACTTTTGTTAATAATCATTTAGCGCAGCAAAGCAATTCTCAAAAGTTCACTGAAATGGATTTTAAAGAATAGCCATTTCTAAGATGCTACTATAAATGTAGTTAGAAGAAAAAGTAGATAGAAGCATAAGAAGGGTAGCAGATTGTGTGGGGAGGGGACATAACTACTTAGTTATTGGAGCTGTTCATTCATGTACATCTTTCTGACACTGATGAACACACAACCTTCCACAATTTAAGCCCTTTGGGGCTTAAAAGATTATTCTGGGTAATTTTTTTAACCTAATCCAAAAGTGCAACCTGTCATACTGAGGGGGAAAAAAACATAAATCTAGGCAATAACTTTATCATTGAATGGTGGGATCACACCTATGGTGCATAAGGCAAGGGAACATGTTGGATTTATTAAGTATAGAGTATAAATATCTTAACACAATAATTACGTAAATGAGATGAGGTATATGTTAACCAGTGTGATGTAAATGTTCCTAAATCTATATGAAATCAGCACATTGTAGCCCATAAATGCATTAATGTATACATGAACTATGTGTTTATGATTTAATAAAAAATAAAAAAGATTTTATGAAAAATATCGGAGAATGTTAGAGCTCAAGGAGGTTTCAGAGATCACCTCCTCCATACCCCTCATTTTATAGATGAAAATCAGAGACTCAGAGGGGAGAGAAATTCTCTAGGCATATCCAGTATAAGCGTCACAATCCAAATTCCCAGTTTTTCCTTAAACCTCCACTTCCTCTGATCTCTATCCGTGAACTTCATTGTGTCCACGTCATTAACTTTCTGCCTAAGGGGCTTACTAACTGTCTCATCCAATCCTGCCCTTGTCTTTGAGAACAACAAAGTTTACTTAGTGAAGTGAATTTTCACTTAATTGCATATGAAGCTCTGTTTCCTTAGAGAAGCACCATAGTGGCCACAGTAATTTTTTCTTTATAAATAAGTTGGACAAATCCGCCAGCTTTTCACAACGAAAAGAAGTGAAGGTTTAATATACCTTACAGTAACAGAGCAAGCACTCAGACCATTAACCGGCTAAAACTGTTCAACATCAAGTTCTGAGCAGGGAGTGCACCATCAGGTCCGGAACAAAAAGTGCCATAACGTATTTCAGACAAGGAGCGATGCATGATAACCTGTTTTTAAAACCTTCAAACCTCATTTCTTTGGGAACACCAATCATCTTTATAGAAATCTGGGGTGGGACGGTTATACCTACAAACTTCACTGAGTAACTGTGCCACGTAGTGATACAATTTCTGTTTGTTGATTTCAAATGGATTGTAGAAATTCAGAAAAACAAACAAACAAACAAAAGCACAGAATTGGGGGCAGCATGAGCCTAGCTCCAGATTTTCTGTCTAAAATAAAAATAAGCATCTCGTTTTTAAAAGTGCCAACTTGCAAATTGATGCGTTCAGTTTCACCTGGAGTACATCTACCACCCCAGCTATCCTGCCGGTTGGCCCAGTGGGTTGAGGCTCCAGGCCATGGTAACCTGAGATGAGTTCAGGAGCTCCCAAATCAGCGGCCAGGAGCCTAGTCACCAGCTACATGCATAGGAGATCCGAAGCAAAGAGCCACTCAAGACGCCTCCTCTCTGAGCCGCATCTGCTTGTGGAGCCTCTATGTTAGAAACCAGGGTCCTGTCACCGCTGACTTATCGGCCCAACGCAGGATGCCAGAAAATCGGGGCGCTCTCCTGGCCCCAAACCCAGCAGTCTCCCAGAGAGCGCAGAGCAGCCGTAGCTTCTGTCACTCTCCCAACAGGCAGACACATAAACAAACAACAAAAGGATCTGTTCTCTCCCAGGGAGGCAACATGCATTAAAAAGACACGACTCTCTTCCTACCTTGCATCCAAACATCAACGACAAAGTGTTGTTGGTACAAGCAACTTTGCAGTGGCAAATCATTGGTGTAAAACAGTCAGGGTCCTTAACAACAGGGCACATTCCTTCCGGGCTGCGGCAGTGGCAGCTCGCTGGGGGACCCGAACACGGTGCTCTCCCGGCACATGGAGCACTAGCCTAGACCAAGTGGCCGCTTCGATCGCTGCCCCCTGCGCCCCGCGTGGCCATCCCGGAACCCCGGTGCAAGCAACGCTGCGGCCAAGTACCGAGCGTCTCGGGGTCTCCCTTCCCTAGGGAACGAAGCGTGGGGGGCGGGGGGAGAGGGACAGAACCTAGAAGGGGTTCCCCCCAAAACCTATGGTGAATTTAGGGGAGGTTAGAAAAAAATAAAAAAATAAAATAAAAAGGGAGCGAGGCGCTTAGAGGAGGGTTCAAAGGAGGTGGGGCAGTATTAGCATGTAAAAAGATGTGCCCGCCTACTCGCCCCAGTCACACAAGATTGTCATGCGAGCTGAAGGGGGTTGAAATTATTCCCTCCGGAAGGGGGAGGGAAGAAAGAAAGAAAAAAAAAAACCACCATACTGCAGCTCTCCCGATTTGGTGAAAAGCCAGTGGCTTGCTGCAATCCAGAGTCACCGTGGGGGAGCGCTGGCCGGGCAAGTGGGGTGGGAGGGAGGAGCCGCCAGAGGGAGCGAGCGCAGAGCTCTCCGGCCTAGCCCCGGCTTTGGGCGCTCCGGGTGCCACCAGAGTCCCTGGCGTTGGAGCATGGGACCTCCCAGCGCTGCTGTGACCCAGAGACCACACTTGGCCCACATCGCTACTGCTGCCCAAGTGTGGATGACCTCCGAGGACGAGTTTCCAGGAAGAGGAGGCCAGCCCAGAACCCTGCAGGAAAGATCTTCCCAGCCCACTGACAACAGCGTGCCTAGGGGCATGGCTACAAGGGAATCTGGGGTAGAAATGGGCTTAAAACGGTTTCACTGATGCCCTAAGCCCTGGACTTCCAGTTTAGCGAGGCGACTCACTCCCTGGGTGGTAAAAGCGGCCTCAGAACCACTCTTTTCAAATTCAAAGAAGTGTCTGCCCTCTCCCCACCTTGATGTCTTTGAGACTCCAAGAAGCCCCAGAAGTATTTATGTTGTTCCGGAGTATGAATGACAAGACCGACGAATGCTTTATTGTGTTTTTTTCCTTTTTCAACTGAGGCTGTCAAAATTGCAAAAAGACCAAAAAAATCAGCATGTGGCTGGCACAGCTGCAGAATTGCTTATTGAAGAAAAAAATGTGATAAGAAGGGTGTGGGGTAGGAAGTGGGTAAAACTAGCACTATTTGGGTGCCACCTGGGCGCCTGGCACTATGCCTCACAGATGGTTAGTGGAAAGGGAGCAAAACATAAGTTTGCAATCAGATTTTGGCTCTGGTGCTGGATGTAGCTTTGTATAAGTAAGTCACTTACATTATCTGAACCTCTATTTACTTATCTGCAAAGTGGGCCTTAGTAAACCCTAAGCTAGCTAAGTGATGGTGAACACCACCTTCCTGTGTAAACCCCAGTACTTGGTTGCTGTTCTTAATGTACATTTCTTATTTCATGCCTTAGCTTGAAGGTAGATATTATTGGACATAATGTTTCTAGGGTAGGAAACTGAGGCCATTAGGATTCCACATGTATCATTTACCCAAGTCACATAATCAACAAGCCATGAAGGTTAGGTTGAAAGAAAATAATAGAGTTTAAAAAGCAACATCCCAAAAGACATTGCATACTTCTTCAAAGGCTCCAGATTCATTTGGGTAATGAATGAATCTGGTAAGTCCAAATGCTTCTCTCTAACTGGGTCTTGGATTCAGATCCCACAGGAAACATACGGCAATGATTTAGTCCTCACTATCCACACCAAAGTCTGTTGGAACTCTGTCTTCCTGATGCAGTTACATGAGAATATTGGACCATTTATACTCTAAATTAATAAGGGTCCCCAAATCACTATGTGCTTTGTCCTTATAAAGTTTAAATATGACAGTAAAAACAAATAATAGAACTTGCATACCGTCAAGTCAAATGCAATGCCTTAAGGCCTAATAAACTTTCTTTCGCCAAGCCATATCCATAATATCCCACCTCCTCCTCTCCCAAGTTAAAGGAAACTAAACCCAACTATGTCAGAATTCCCTGGAATGTTTGTTAAAAATATGGAATATCAGGTCCACCCCCAAATTCTCATTCTACAGGCCAGGAGAATGTCAATGAATCTGTATTTTTTAATCAGCGTGTTTGTGAGAGGGATGTAGATTCTCCCATTGAAATTAAGACCTCTTGTAAGGCAAATCAATAAGGAACAAAGTATAAGCAAAAATCAGCATGAAAAGTCCTTCAAAGTTCAGTTAAGCTTGGTTCTAACTGAAGAGGGCAGCCATGCCTCAGGCTCCGGGATTCTCACATTAAGTGCAGAAGCCCTAACCTAGTGGACTTACTATTAGGAATCAGGACTGATTCAATCCGGAGATGATCTGGAGGCTTCGGGGACTCTAGAGGTCCGATATATATTTACTTACGTGTACTAAGTCACATATGGGGAGTAGAACTCTGGCCTGAGGCTTCTGTGAAATTCTGAAGTCACATTTATAAATTAAGTGTATTCTAAAGCATTTTATTTCTTTATTTTACCATCAAATCTGGGCTTGTGTGAGCATGTCCACCTACAGAGCGTCTATAATTATGGCTGTTTTTTCCAAAAGAGAATAGATTCTAAAAAAGTTGTACAATATTTCCCTTATTCATTAGCCTATAATTTGGATTTCAAACACTGCCAAAGTATTGTATGCTCTATATTGTGATGTTCCAATAATATCTAACACAGTCTTTCCCTAAAGAATTACCCAAGCTAGGGCTGACCTCCTATTCTAGGGCAGTTCTGAAGGCTGCTGTGTTCAAGTTATCACCCATTTTACAGTTTGTGCTAGTTTAGATTAATAAAGCTAAATGAAGAAATATAAAGCAAAATGTATATTTGATTTCCTTGATTTTATAAGTTAAATTTTAATCAATAAGAGTTCATTCCTCTATACATTTCTACAGAGGGTGTGTGTGTGTGTGTGTGTGTCATCTGCTTATAAGCATTTGCTAAACGCTTTTCTGTAATTTTTGTATCTCAATAATAGCTCTGGGGTGAACTGAAAGGGGAATTAGGAGGAAAGTGGTTTCCATGACAATGCATTTCATAGTTACAGCCAGTAACTGCTATGGTTAAAAAAATGAATTACTGTTACCTTAAGATATGTTTGGTCTAAAAAGCACTAACTTGGGAGTGTACTGCATGGGGGTGTACAACAATATTTTTAGGACGAGATATTACTAGGGAATGCAAGAAGATGAGATGATACATTTATTTTAATAGTCAAAATAACTACCCTTAACTAGACACTCAATGATAGCTAACATTTATAGTTCTTCCTAATAATCCTCACTTTCATCAAATGACATATTACAGCTATACACTATTAAAGATTTTTCCTAACGATGATTTTCCTCAAAATGAACTCATAACCACAAAAAACAAGATTATCAATAAATGCGACCAATGTTTAGTTTAAATCTTTTTATTTATTGTTATTATTATTATTCCTAATGAGAAATTGAGACAAGGTAAGAACAGCTAGTTACTCACTTTTTTTGTCTTTGTTGATCTTTCCCATAACAATGTGTAAATAAATGGTCGTATTGGAAGGAAAAAGGTAGATTAGCCATGTTGTTCCTTTATACTGACTGCGTGATTTCGAGCAAATCACTCAGTCACTCTGGGCCTCAATTTCCTATCTATTAAGATGAAGTGGGTGTACAAGATCATCTCTGAGATTACTTTTCATGTGTAAATTCTCTAAGTGGTTTTTAAGTTTAATTAATTAAGTTTTAAAGTTTTTTAAACTTTTAAAAAAGTTTTAAATCAATTAAATTTTAATATTTAAGTTATCTTCCAAATACAAGGAAATATATTATATTTACTTACTATATTACTTACAAATTGATATGCACTACTATCATGCTTGTTATGTACACTGTTCTAAATTCCCTATTGTGCTGGAGACAGATTCTGCTGATGAGAGCTCATTATATATAACTCTTTCTTATTCTCCACTCAGTGACATCACGCTAGTAGCTTTGAATCTGCCATGAGAGACTATGTATATCACATCAGTTGGTGAGTATTATTAATCAAAACTTTTTCTTAGAGAAACTTTTACCAGCATAACTCTAATTTAAGAACTTTGTCTACACTCACTTATTTAGTTATCTCAACCATTCACTCTTACAAAAAGAGAAAAGGAAAAGTGAATCACAGAGAGATTAAATAACTTGCCCAAGGTAATAAAACTGGCATATTGGTCAGCTAAATGAATACAGTAACAAAAAAAAAGTTGATGGCTACAAGCCAATGTTTATCTCTTCCTCATGTTAGACATCCTTCAGAGCTTGGCTGTTACTCGAGTCCATGTTGTCCCACGGAGAGAAGAACAGCCTCTATCAGGAACATGATGTTCTCATGGCAGAATAAAAAATGATCTATGTTGAATATGAGTATGTCGTGGCTTTTAAAACTTCTGTTCAGACATTAAAAATGTATTCCTGCTCACATTTTATTGGTCATGGAAAGTCATGTGAAAAGGTGAAGATAACCTTTTCAGAAAAAAGAAGGCAAGAATATTGTTAGCAATAATACAATAGAACACAGATTACTTAGTAATAGCATAGAAATTTGAAGCCAAGTAATCTGATTTCAGGATTTAAACACTTAACAAGTAGTCCATTTTACCTGACATGAATAGCTCACACATCCCAATTTTTTATCTACTTTCTATACTATTGATACTTAGTAAGTCTTTGAAGGAATCCTTCCCTGTGGCTCTCAGAGGAAACACCAACTTTGCAGCCAATAAGATGCTCTAGCCATTGCCATTAATAGCTGTGTAATTTCAATCTTTAAATTACAATTCCTCCCCCTCCTTCCTTCTGCAAATTGAAGTCCATCTAGTCTCATTTAATCTTTAGTAGAGACATTTTCATGCAAGTGGAACACATACTATTTTTTTATCTTTGAGTTTCGTGAAACATGCAAGGCAGTGAGGTGTATTAATATATCTTTCTGTCATCAATGAGTTTACATAAAATTTACTTTGAAATAGAGCTAACAGTAGTTCTTCTTAACAGTAGGAATGTATATATAATGAAGTACTAATAAAGGTATGTAAAGTCTGCATGATGCTTGACAAATCTAATTAGTGTCTCTAAACTACCATTTCCTGTTCTATAAAATGGTAATAATGCTATGGGGTGCTATCGGGCTTAAATGAGATAAAACAAAATGCCTGCCACCCTTATCTGGTTTGTGTTGTCACTCAGTACTATGTAGGCGTTTTGTGTTAATTTTCTGACTTTTTAAAATAAAAGTTAACAGGAAACAATAGACAAACTTATTAGACTCACTCAATATGTACACTCTATACTGAACAATGCTAAGACTTTAACTTTTTATTCACAAATTTTACTCTCCCAATGACTCTCAGACATTTGCCCAACTCTTCCATGCCCTTCTTATTGAGGGACACAGCTGCAGAGAGGCTCTGTCAGTAATATCCATCATGCTTCCCCCATAATTGTCAACTTTTTGTAATTTCTGAGCTCCCTACATCCACTCACCTGCCCCCAATTACAGACTCCTTTGGTCTAGTCACACACATGTAGTGACTCTTGGCCTTCATTTCCCTGACCTTTACTTGAAATCATTTTCTTCTTTAGTTGGAGTATAGAATTATTATTCAATGAATGAATGAATGAAGAACAAATAAATATGGGAGCGAAGCCAGGCTTTCCACCTGACTCCCAAGTGACAAGTGAACTAGCTTAAATCTTTGTGTCCTGACCCAGGCCCCCTTCCTGCCACCTCCTAGTTGGAAGGAGTACATCCATTATTGTGGAAATACCACCTATTCATTCTGAATTGACTTTGACATTTTGTTTCAGTAACAAGGGTTTTGAAATAATTGTTGTCCTCAGCTTTAATGAAGCAAGACAAAGTTTGCCTTTAAGACTTCTTGTGACAACTACCTTCACCCCTGTTGTCATTCTGAAAAATCAACTCCAAAACATTACCCGTTGTATTACACGGAGAATTGCTTTAGTCACAACATTCAAATAAAATAGAACTTTTCTGGGGCCTTAAATTTAACTGGATTTTGTTTCAGTACTGAAGGGATAAAGTTTGGGTTTTGGGTTCCAGTCCAGCTCTCCTCACTGCATGAACTAAAATGAGGTGATTAAATTCCAACAAAAATTACCACCTTACTATGTTGCAAACAGGGCCCCTCAGCTAATCATACCCATACTAATTGAAATGATTATACAATGAAATAATTCCTGCCCTAAAACTGTGACATCAGATTGCTCTTAAAATCTCCAGCTATATAGCACAGATTACAGATTATGATATAATTGTGTCTTTTTCTCTTACTAAGCTATAAGCATGATGGTAAAGTTGATGGTAAAGTTTTTGATGCGACCAAACTATATGTATAGTACAGCGAGATTCCCATTTCCTATTTGCTTAAAATAAGATCCTTGTGAGAAAACTACCTTTTGGTACAATGTGTGAGTTACTCCTGTTACAAGAATGCTGTTTAGGCTCAGCATCCGTAGCTCAGTGGTTAGGGTGCCGGGAACATACACTGGGATTGGCAGGTTCGAACCCAGCCCAGGCCTGCTAAACAACAATGACAACTACAACTAAAAAAAATGGCCGGGCATTGTGGTGGGCACCTGTAGTCCCAACTACTTGGGAGGCTGAAGCAAGAGAATTGCTTAAGCTCAAGAGTTGGAGGTTCCTGTGAGCTGTGACGCCACAGGACTCTACTGAGGGCAACAAAGTGAGACTCTGTCTCAAAAAAAAAAAAAGAATGCTGGTTAATATTCAGTATAAGGACAATCTCGAGTATAATGTATTGTGAGATATGAATTGTGTTTTCTAAAGTTGTTAGCATCAGACCACGGGAAAGCTTTTGCTCGGTTTATGATGATAGCACATTAACTTTATTCTCCCCTTTTGGTTCTCAGTTACTTTCAAGTGTTTACTATGTGCTAGACACTGTGCTAAATTTGGAATAAAATGGTAAATACAAACCAATACAGTCAATTCTGGCTTCGTAGAGATTACAGACCAATGGAGAGAGTAGCCTGGATTAAGTGCTTTGGAGAAAGCTGCCAGGCTCTATGTGAGCATGTAAAGGGGATCTCTCTTAGGGAGGTCAGGGAAGGCAAAACTGGAAGAGCAGTAACTGAGTTGAGATCAGAAAAATAAGAGAGAATTAGCTGGACAAAAAGAGGAGGGGAAAGCATCTTCAATAGAATACACAAAGAATATTTGTTAGCAGAAAACAGGGAATGTTGAAAGGACTGAGATAAGCTCACAACTGGAATACATGAAACAAAGGAAAACAGTGAGTGAACAGAGAATGAAGAATAAGCTAGAGGGTGGTGCCGGTGGCTCAATGAGTAGGGCGCCAGCCCCATATACTGGAAGTGGTGGGTTCAAACCCAGCCCCAGCCAAAAACTGCAAAGAAAAAAAAAAAGAAGAAGAAGAAGAAGAAGAAGTTAGAGGTCAGAGCATTCAGGTTAAAGACTTTTGTTTTTATTCTAAAAGTCTTAGAAAACTACACAATAAATATTTTTTAAGCAGCTTTACTGATGTAAAACTGACATACAATAAACTGAACAAATTTAAAGTGTAGAATTTAATAAGTTTCAACATATGTTTACATCCGTAAAAGCACTGACACAATCAAGAGATGAAACACATCTACCGCATTCAAAAGCTTCCCCATGCCTCCTACTCTCCCCCACTGCTCCCATCCCAAAGCAACCACGGATCTGCCTTCTGTCATTGAAGAATTGTTTGCATTTTCTAGAGGTTCATACAAATGAAATCATAAAACATGTGCTTTTTGTGTGAATTTTTTTCACTCAGAATATCTATTCTGAGGTTTATCTAGGTTATGGCACATGTCAATACTGTATAGCTATTTTTATTGCTGAGTAATAATGCATTGTAAGGAAATACTATCATTTGTTTATATTTGTTGATGGACATTTGTTTCCAGTTAGGGATTATATAGCTGCCATGATATACGTGTGTAAGTCTTTTTATGAACGTGTATTTCCTTTTCTTTTGGAGTTGATTAGCTTGACGACATGACAGATATATGTTTATATTTTTAAGATATTGATAAACTGTTCTTCAAAGTGATTATATCACATTATATTTCCAAAAAAGCAGTGTGTGAGAATTTAGTCCCTTCATTTCTTCTCCAACACTTAGCATTTTCAATCATTTGAATTTTAGCCTAACTAAAAGTGTATGATAGTATTTCATTGTAGTTTTAATCGATATTACCTTAGTGACTAAAGCTATTGAGCATTATTCCACATTTTTTTCTCTCTCTTTGATCAAGTGTCTGTTCAAATCTTCTTTTACATATCTTTGAAATTGAGTTTATTTCTTACTAATTGAGTTTTGAGAGCTCTTTGTATAGTTTGGATTTAAACCCTTTATTAGATACATATTATACATATTTTTTCCCAGTCTGTGGTTTATCTTTCCATTCTTTAAAGTGTCATTTTAATGCCAGAAGTTTTTAATATTGACAAAATCTCTTTTTTTCCCACTTATAGCTTATATACTTTTACTATCATCTTAGGAATCTGTGTCTTATCCAAAGTCACAAAGATGTTCTTTTCTGATTTCTTTTAGAAGTTTTGTACTTTAATATTAAGCACATTGATTGGTTTTGAGTTAATCTTTGCATATGGTATGAAACATGGATCCAAGTTCATTGTTTTGCACATGTATATCAAATCGTTCCAGTACAAGGTGCTGAAATATCCTTCTTCCACTTAATTGTGTGTCTTTATCAAAATCAGTTGTCCTTATATGTGTGATTTCCTTCTGGAGTCTAAATTCCTTCTATTCATCTATTTGTTTTGTTTATACACAAATACCACCATGTTTTGATTGCTACAGGTTTATAACAAGTCTTGAATCAAGATACTTTTAGACCTCCAACTTCCCACTTTATTTCTTTTTTTTTCCACATCTGTTTTGACTCTCCTAGGTTTTTTGCATTTCCATGCTAATTTTAGATTTAACCTGTTAATGTCTACCTACAAAAATTTCTACTGGTATTGGATTGAGAGTGTGTTGAATTTCTAGAAAATTTAGAGAGAATGGAAATATTAATGATACTAATCATTCCAACCCAAAGGAAGATATCTCTTTATTTTTTTAGACTGCTTAATTTTCCTCAGCAGTGTTCTATAATTTTCAGCATAAATCTCTTTCATATATTTAATCAAATTTATTCCTAAGATTTAATATTTCATATTTTATTCTATTATAAATGAAATTGCTTTATTGATTTTAATGGCTGACTGTTCATTGTTAGTAGGTAAACATATTATACAATTGAGTTTTATCCTACATATATTGGCCTTTCATCCTTCACTTTTACTAGATATACCTATTATTCTAGTAGCTCTTTTAACAAATTCTATTAGATTGTACCTGTGTCATATAATCTATAAACAGAAACAGTTTTACTCCTTCATTTCTTTCCCTTAATTTATTGTGCTAGCTAAAACATCCAGTACAATGTAGTATTAGAAAAATGAAAGTGGGTATCTACTGCCTTGTTCCTGATCACAGGGAAAAGTATTCAATCTTTCGCCAGTATGGTATTAGCTGCAGTTTTTTCATATATGTTCCCTATCAGTTTGAGGAAACTCCCTTTTATTGATACTTGTATTTATTCTCTTTTATTTATACTTTGCTAAGAGTTTTTTTTATTTGTTTTCTTCTGTTTTAATCAAGAATAGATATTAGATTTAGTCAGATATTTTCTTTCTCTATTAGTATGATTTAGTTTTGTAGGTTATTAATATGGTGATTTTTTTTTCTATTTTATTTTTATTGTTGGGGATTCATTGAGAGTACAAGAAACCATGTTACACTGGTTGCATTTGTTGGGTAAAGTCCCTCTTTACCCCCAAAAGGTGTTTTGCCCCCAAAAGGTGTGGCACACACCAAGGCCCCAAGACCCCACCCCCCTCGCTCCTTCCCTCTCTCTGCTCTTCCTTTCCCCAGCCCTCCCTCATTCTTGATTTTAAATATTAAGCAGTTGAATATTCCTGGAATAAACCTCACTTGGTCATGACATATTCTAATTTTAATATACTATTGGATTCCATTTGCCAAAATTTTCTTTAGAATTTTTACATCTATATTCATGAGGGGATATTAGTCTATAATACGTTTTTCTTGTAATGCATTTGCCTATGTTGATATCAAGGCAATATAAACCTCATAGCATGAGTTGGAAAGTACTGCCTCACCTTCAATATTTTGGAATAGTTTGCACAGAATTGGTATTATGTCTTCTGCAAATATTTGGTAGAACCAAACTATCTGAATCCAAAGTGCTGTGTATGTGTGTGTGTGTATTGTTTTTGTGAGAAGGTTTATATAAAGAATTTAATGGGAGTAGGGGATGTGATATTATATTTGTGTTTTGAGAAGATCATCTGGCTATTGTGGGAAGAAGGATTAGAAAGGGATAGTAACGGAAGTGGCTAAACCATTGAAGAGGCACTTTCAGTAGTGCAGGGAACAACTAATGGTGACTTGCACTGGAAACAAAGACATATGGTTTGACTTAAGGACTATCTTAGAAAGTAAAGGTGATAGGGAGGCGCCTGTGGCTCAGTGAGTAGGGCACTGGCCCCATATACTGAGGGTTGCAGGTTCAAACCTGGCCCCAGCCAACTGCAACAAAAAATAGCCGAGTGTTGTGGCACTTTCCTGTAGTCCCAGCTACTCAGGAGGCTGAGGCAAGAGAATCACCTAAGCCCAGAACTGGATGTTGCTGTGAGCTGTGTGATGCCAGGGCACTCTACCGAGGTTGATAAAGTGAGACTCTGTCTCTACCAAAAAAAAAAGGAAAGGAAGGGTGATAAATTTGGTGTTGGATAAGATATGGGGGGACTGAAGAATGACTATTGTGTTTTTAATTTACCTAGTTGAATAATTTTTAATGGCATTCTCTGAAATATGCTACATTTAGAGGGGGACAAAATAGAAAGTATGGGTAAGTATGGGTTGGGGGAGACATTATTTATTTTGGGGAGTTTTCTTTTGTTTTGTTGGTTTTTGTTTGTTTCATAAATTTAAATTTTCCTTTTACAACTCTCAGTTGGATACATGTATTTAGAGCTCCAAGTAAACTTCTGGGATAAAAATATAATGTGAATTATCTCTGAATAGGCTGTATGAAAATCTTAGAAATAGATGATATCCTCTAACCTGAAAGAAGACCATGAGAAGAAAAAAAAATGTTTAGAATCCAGCGTTGAAGAACTCTTAATATGTAATAATTTTCTTTCTTTTTTTTTTACTCTTCAGGAACGTATTTTCTTAGTAACTACTTTGTTGACTCTGTTTAACACTAACACAATACATTCTTTTTCAATACTAGAAAACATCTGGGTTGGGCCTCATTTATGAGAAAATGAATATTGCAGCCAGAAAACATAAAACCCTAAAGACGTGAATATAGCAATATCTATAGTGCCTAAAGTTGGCCACTTCATGATTTCAGCATATTAGATATTGTTACATTTGTTTGTTTTCCCATAGACATTCACAAAGAGGTTATGAAATACCTCACCTCTTTATGTATTTATGTATACTTACAGGAGATTGTGAAATTATCATTTCCTGAGATATTAATGGGCAAATATCTCAAAATTGGTCAATTATCAGTCAGTAAGGAAATAGTTAAGCCACAATAATATTCCATTATTCACCCATTAGAATAGTTAAAATATAAGACTTTGACAACTCCAACTATTGAATAGAATGTGGAAAAACTGAAACTCTCATATACTGCTGGTGAGATTGTATAATGGTGCAACCACTTTGGAAAAAAGTTTGGCATTTCTTAAAAAGGAAAAATGTAAATGTAACATACAACTCAACCATTATAATTTTAGGTACTCAAGAGCAATGAAAACATATGTCTACACAGACTTGTACCAAATGTACACAGCAGCTTTTTCCATAATATGCCAAAACTAGAACCACTCATATGTACATTGAATAAAAACAAGATATAACTTCAAAACCTCAGAACTATTATTCCAATTGAAAGACATATATTAAAGTGTATACATGGTATAATTCCACTTTACATAAATTAAAGGAAGTAAAAATTACTATATAGTGATAGAAAGTAGATAGATTCATTGCTTCCTAGGCCTACAGGTTGAAAGAGGGAAGGACTGAAAAGAGACATGAAGAATCTTTCATGGTGATGGAAATCGTTTATATCTTTATTGGGGTGGTGCTTTCACAGTGTATATATCTGTCAAAACCCATCACTTACAAATTTTAAGTAGATTCATTTTATTATATGTCAATTATACTTCAATGATGTTGATTGAAAATATATGAGGTAGTTTAGGATTCAAGACCACAGAATTATATTAATTTCTTAGGTGAATTATTAAACACCAATGGTAGAAAAGTTTCTTGTGTTTAAAGCCCAAACTTTTAGAGCTTAAAATTGAGACATATTGATAAGTCAATAAGTATGCGATTAAAAAATGAAATTCCTAGCTCAGGGATCTAAAACCTTTGTTTGAATGTTGAGTAGAATTTCTGTTATTCCTCACTTCTGAAGAAGGCCACAGGAAGAAAATCTAAGCAAAGGACCTAGCCATTTCACATAACATAATATCAAATTGATATAGTAGTATACAAAACTACCTTACTCCTGTAGGTATTAATATTTATTGAATAATATTTTATTTATGTCCTGTAACTATCCTGTTATTCTGAAATTTAATTTTGTGAAGCCTCCTGGGCCTTTTATAGGATGAGGTAGGTGGTCCTTGGGCCTAGTTCTCAGATAGGTTTTAGAGTACATTTTTTCATGGGATATTGAGCAGACTGTCAGACTTATAATGTCTGGTTCCACTCTATATTTACCCTAACTTCCAGAAATTGGGAGATTATCAATATGCTAAAGCACTGCCTAGCATGTGCCTCAATATTATCATTGCAACTGTTTTTGTAATTATTATTGCTGTGATCATTATCATCATTATATCATTATACAAAAAAATCTTATTAAATATTTAAGAATAAACTTGAATCTTCTGTCTTTGAAGCCTTTTCTCACTGACTCTTCCCAGTCAGACAGAAATCCCTCCTCTCAAGGTTACTGTGTATTTTTTATTTTTTCTATATAGCACTTAGAAAAATACTATGTGACTAGGCTGTGTGGTAGGTAGTGATGATGTAATATTACATGAGATAAACAGGAAATGTACCCTATCCTCATGAAGCCATTTTCCCCTTGTGGAGACAATTAGAAAGAACTGAGGCTAATAAAGGATCACTTCAGTGATAAAAGGTAAATGTAGGGTACAGAGCCATATTCAAGGGTCTAAAACCTGAATTCTTTGTACTACACTATACTGCCTCTCAGCTTATTATGTTTATTTATTCTTCTTATTTATTTAGGTCCCTTTCCAACTAATATGTTAAGAATTATTTGTTTAACCAATCAATCATTCAAATAAATCAGTGAATAACAGAGTATACATGATTATCAATAATTTTCTCAGCAAGAAGTTTTATTTTGCTGCTGTTACTGTTAAGTCATATGCAATATAAGCTAGAATGCAAAAAGAATATATTCATTACTCTTATGTGAAGTGTTTCTATACTTAAAGTCATATTCTCCAGAAAATAAAATCATATCATTAGAGCAAAGATGGTATGAGTTCAGTTGTGATAAATTATATTGAAGGGAAGAAATGACTGGCAGTCAAATTAGGTGGAATATCAGGAATATCATTAGGTGGAATATACTTAAATGACCGTTGCAAATAAGGTTGTAATATTTTGGGTAATTAGAGTAATATTAGGCTACAAATCCTTCAGTCAGCCCTAGAGTTCATTCTTAATAGAAGCTACCTTTAAAAATTGCTGGCACTAAGTAATTTATCTTATCTCTACAAACTTCCAGGAAAGAAAATTCATATCTACCAACAATGGCACAAGTCTTAAAAGATGTTTAAAATCAAGAATTTCTATATTGATGGATAATAATCCTCTGAAGGATCTTTCAGAGATCATTTAGTTTATCCATCATCTTTAGTTAGAATAACCTATTTTTTTACAGTGATTTGTTTCTATATACTTGCATTCTGATTTAGCCATCTGTCCATCCATCCTCCATTTAACATTCATTGAGTTCTATGACATTTCAGATATTGAACTAGACTCTAAAGATTCAAAGACAAATAAAACATGCTTTCTCCCCATAAAGAATTCACACACTAGAGAAGACAAATATTCACCCAATTAGACATTTATATGACAATATGAGAAGAGAGTTGATAGTTAATATGAGCATGCTATGGAAAAACCAAGGAATTGGCAATTAATTCAGTTTGGGAAAGACAATAAGCCTTTTAGTGAAATGACATTAATTAGGGGTCTTGGGAAGGTGAAGGGATTTTCTACGTGGATAAATCAGAATGGGCTTCCTGTAAAGAATAGCATGTACCAAAAAAATCTAATATGATCCAGAAAAAGGGAGACGTTTCATATGGTTCAATCACAGGTTCTTTGTGGGAAGTTAGGACAAGATATTGGTTGGGTAGATTTTATCTAGGCTAAAAAGTTTAGATTTTATCTTTCTGTCATTTTATATACAGAAGAACCTCAAACAACAACAAAGAGGTCAGGGGTCCTTAATGAGCTACTAAATATATTGAATTGTGAGAAATGTACTTAAATCACATTTTCTGCATATCAGACAATATATAATCTCTACACATAGCTAAGACTGGGTAAACACTTTAACTCCTGCACAATGTATCTGAGGTGCAGCTGAGGCTGGAAAATAAGCCTGATATCTTTGTGGATGTTTTCTTATGTACCATGCTGTAGCAAATTTCAACATGAAAGAAATTCTGAAAATTTAACTGAAAAAAAAATGCTTTCTGCAAACTCCTTGTGTGAAGACGGCTTTTCAGGAAGAACTCTTCAGTTCTAGCTATACTAATTAAGTAATTTACAATTCTATGTCCTCAAAAAGAATAGGCAGCACTTTTCTATAAAAATGTTAAACATTTAAATCTATTTTAAAATCAAAATACTAAGCTAAAATGAGACATAGCAGCAAAGTCAAGTTCCCACCTGAGCTAATGTTTGTACGTTCTTCTTCTCAATAAAAAAAAGTACACAGATGTACTCAAATAGCTTTCTCCTGTAGGTACATACAAATATGAAAAAAAATTGAGAAGAAAGATGAGTCAATAACTCTGAGGGTGAAAGACTGCTAAGCCCACCTGCATTTTCAGGAAAGGAAGCTACTAAAAGTCACATTTTTATTCTTTTCTTTCTTTCTTTCTTTTTTTTTTTTTTTTTTTTTGAGACAGAATCTCAACTCTGTCCCCTGGGTAAAGTGCCTTGGTGTCATAGCATGGCAACCTCAAACTCCTCTTGTCTCAACCTACTGAATAGCTGAGACTACAGGTGCCCACCACAATGCCCAACTGTTTTTTCTGTTTTTAGTAGAGATGAGTCTCACTCTTGCTAAGGCTGGTCTCGAACTCCTAAGCTGAAGCAACCCACCCACCTCAGCCTTCTAATGCGCTAGGATTATAGGCATGAGACACTGTGACCAGTCAAAACTGAGATTTCATTAAGCTATATACGTTTTTGCTCTCCAGATTCTGAAGTTAAAAGAGAATAAATATTTATTTATTTATTTATTTATTTATTTATTTATTTATTTTTATTGAGTCATAGCTGTGTACAATAATTCAGTCATGGGGTACAGGGTGCGGGCTTCACATACAATTGGAGATATTTTTATCAACCTGATTGATATAACATTCATGATATTTTCTCATTTACTATGTGAAAACATTTTTGGTCCGTATTTAGAAGTTTTCTCCTGACCCTTCAAATATGCACCACAAGTGTGATCTCACCCTTTATCCTCTCTCCCCCCACCCTCTCCCTCCCCTTCCCTCCCTCTCCCCTTTCCTCATCTTATTGTGCAATAAATGGGTTGTAGCCTTCTCTTGAAAGATATAAATTTGCTTCATATTAGGGCTTAATAACCAGAATACACAGAGAACTCCAAAGTATTTGCAAGAAGAGAACAAGAGTTCCCATCTCAGGATGGGCAAAAGATCTAAAAAGAAACTTCTCTAAAGAAGACAGGCGCACGGCCTTCAGACACATGAAGAAATGCTCATTATCCTTAATCATCAGAGAAATGCAAATCA
>CAUYRH010126046.1:0-32985 GCA_963574655.1 Perodicticus potto
AAAAATTGAGGAGGAAGGAATCTTCCCCAACACGTTCTATGAAGCAAACATCACCCTGATACCAAAACCAGGAAAAGACCCAACTAAAAAGGAGAATTTCAGACCAATTTCACTCATGAATATAGATGCAAAAATTCTCAAAAAAATCTTAGCCAATAGATTACAGCTTATCATCAAAAAAGTCATACATCATGATCAAGTAGGTTTCATCCCAGGGATGCAAGGCTGGTTTAATATATGCAAGTCCATAAACTTTATTCACCATATCAACAGAAGCAAAACCAAAGACTATATGATTCTCTCAATAGACGCTGAAAAAGCATTCGATAAAATCCAGCATCCCTTTCTAATTAGAACACTGAGGAGTATAGGCATAGGTGGCACATTTCGTAAACTGATCAAAGCTATCTATGACAAACACACAGCTAATATTTTACATAATAGAGTAAAACTGAAAGCTTTTCCTCTTAGAACTGGAACCAGACAAGGTTGTCCTCTGTCATCATTACTATTCAACATAGTGCTGGAAGTTCTAGCCAACATAATTAGACAAGACAAGAAAATAAAGGGCATCCAAATAGGTGCAGAGGAGGTAAAACTCTCCCTTTTTGCTGATGATATGATCTTATACTTCAAGAACCCTAAAGTCACAACCACAAGATTCCTAGAAGTCATAAAAAAATACAGTAATGTCTCAGGATATAAAAATCAATGCCCACAAGTCAGTTGCCTTTGTATATGCCAACAACAGCCAAGATGAGAGGTTAATTAAGCACACAACTCCCTCCACCCTAGACCCAAAGAAAATGAAATACTGAGCAATATACCTAACAAAAGAGGTGAAGGACCTCTATAAAGAAAATTATGAAACCTTAAGAAAGGAAATGGCAGAGGACTTTAACAAATGGAAGAACATACCATGCTCATGACTGGGAAGAATCAACATTGTTAAAATGTCTATACTTCCCAGAGCAATTTACTGATTCAACACCATCCATACCAACATCCTACTTTCAAGACTTGTAAAAAATGATTCTGCGTTTTGTATGGAACCAGAAAAAAACCCATATAGCTAAGGCAGTTCTTAGTAATAAAAACAAAGCTGGGGTATCACCATACCAGATTTTAGGCTGTATTACAAGGCCATAGTGGTCAAGACAGCATGGTACTGACACAAAAATAGAGACATAGACATTTGGAATCGAATAGAAAATCTGGAAATGAAACCAACAACTTACAGCCACCTAATCTTTGATAAACCAAACAAGAGCATCCACTGGGGGAAAAGACTCCCTATTCAATAAATGGTGCTGGGAGAATTGGATATCCACATGTAAAAGACTGAAACTGGACCCGTACCTTTCTCCACTCACAAAAATTGGTTCAAGATGGATAAAGGACTTAAATTTAAGGTATGAAATGATAAATTCCTCAAAGAAAGAATTGGAAAAACACTGGAAGATATTGGCTTGGGGAAAGCTTTTATGAGGAAGACTGCCATGGCAATAGCAACAGCAATAATAAACAAATGGGATTTAATTGAACTGAAAAGCTTCTGTACACCAAGGAGCCAAAGCAAAATAGACAACCTACCTAATGGCAAAGGATATTTGCATATTTTGAATCAGATAAAAGCTTAATAACCAGGATCTATACAGAACTTCAATTAATCCATGAGAAAAATACCAACAATCCCATACATCAATGGGGAAGACAGATGACTAGAATCTTCTCTAAAGACGACAAATGGCTAGTAAACACATGAAAAAATGCTCATCATCCATTAGAGATCCAAATATTAGAGAAACACAGATTAAAACCACCCTGAGCTATCATCTAGCCCCAGCAAGAATGGCCTATATCACAAAATCTCAAAACTGCAGATGCTGGCACTGATGTGGAGAGAAAGGAACACTTTTACACTGCTGGTGGGACTGCAAACTAATACAACCTTTTTGGAAGGAAGTATGGAGAAACCTCAAAGAACTCAACCTAGACATCCCATTGGATCCTGCAATCCCATTACTGGGCATCTATCCAGAAGAAAAAAAAAAAAACTTTTATTATAAAGACACTTGCATAGGCTATTTATCACAACCCAATTTACAGTTGCTAGAATGTGGAAACAACCTAAATGTCCTTCAACCCAGGAATGGATTGGTAAGCTGTGGTATATGTATACCATGGAATATTATTCAGCCATCAAAAAAATTGGAGATTTTGCAGCATTTGTACTAACTTGGTGGGAGGTGGAACACATTATTCTTAGTGAAGAATGGAGAAGTATAAATCCCATGTATTCAACTTTGATATGAGGACAATTAATGACATGGTGGGGCATGGGGGAAGGGGAGAACATACAGAGAAGGAGGGGGGATGGTGAGGCAAGGAATAGAAAGAAAAAAAATAGTAGCTAATTCTCACAAAAATTGTATTTAATTTTGACCATAGTACATTATTTAAACATTAATTTTTAATTCAACTTGTTAATATGTTGCTTAGGATATTACAACCTCATTTATAAGTGAAATATGTTTGCAATTTCCCCTTTATAATAATATATTTTCCCCAATTTTAATATCAGGTATATCCAGATGAAGTAGAATGATTTTGAAGTGTTTCTTCTTTTTCTATTGTTCTAAGATTTGGCATGATCTGTTTTTTTGAAATTATCTTTTACTTTCATTTATAAATATTAGTTGTCTATTTTTTGAGACTTTGGAAAAAAATAAGAAGAAGTTAACTGATGACTCCATACTGAGCCTCAGAGTCAAAGCATTCTATAATAGACATACTGAATCATGAATGTTGAAAGTCTCCCCCGCCAAGAACTAGATCAACACTAGAGTGCTCACTGTTACCACTTCTACTCAACTTAGTGATGGAAATCCTAGCTACAGCAATCATAGCAATCATACAAGAGAAAAGAAATGATGGGTATCCAAATTGAGAAAGGGGAGGCCATACTAGTACTCTTTGCTGATGATATGATCTTGTATCTAGAAAAATCCCAAAGACTCCACCAAAAGACCACTGGGTATTGATAAATAAATTCAGTACAGTCTCTGATTACAGAATCAAAATATGCAAATCAATATTTCTATGTACCAATAGCAGTTACCCTTAGAATAAAATGGAAGACTCAATACAATTCACAATAGCTGCAAAGAAAATAAAATAGGAATATACTTAACCAAGAACATGAAAGATCTCTACAGGGAGAACTACAAAACACTGAGGAAAGACACTGCAGATGACACAAACAAATGGAAAAAATCATGGATTGGTAGATTGTTAAAATGTGACCCATAATCAAGAAAAAAGTTGTCAAGAAAATCTATGCCCAGATATTGAACTTAATACAGTATATAAGTCACAGAAAAACAAATACTACATGAGTCCATTTATATGAAGTATCTGAAATAGTCAAACTCACAGAAACAGTAAGTAGAATGTTGGTTACCAGGGGCTGAGGGAAAGGAGAAATAGGGAGTTGCTGTTCAACAGATAAAAAGTTTTAGTTATTCAAGATGAATAGAGTTGAGAGACTTGCTGTACAATGTTGTATCTATAGTTAACACTTTATTGTATATTTAAAAATTTATTGAGAGTATATCTTATCTTCTTGTGTTTTTACCACAAGAAATAAACTACAAAAAAGCAGCTATTACATTTTTTAAATTAAAGGGAAATGGGCGGCACCTGTGGCTCAGTGGCCAGGGCGCCGGCCCCATATACCAAGGGTGGCAGGTTCAAACCCGGGGCCCCGGCCAAACTGCAACAAAAAACAGCCAGGTATTGTGGCAGGCGCCTGTAGTCCCAGCTACTCGGGAGGCGGAGGCAAGGGAATTGCCTAAGCCCAGGAGTTGGAGGTTGCTGTGAGCTGTGTTATGCCACAGCATTCTACCGAGGGCAATAAAGTAAAACTCTGTCTCTACAAAAAAAAAAAAAAGAAAGAAAAAAAATTAAAGGAAAACATGCTGACAATGCCTTAAGGAATATCAACTTTTTAAAGATAGCAACTATAAAAAAGAGGCAAATATAACTGTATTTTTATACTTATTAAACAATCTCTCTAGTACAGTAGGGCAATTATAGTTAATAATTTGTTGTATAGTTCAAAATTGCTGGAGGAGAAGAACTGGAATGCTCTCAATATAAAGAACTGAGTGCTCAGGGTGAAGGATGCCCCAGTTGCTCTAATTCAATCATTACACATCACATGCATGTATCACTATACCACACACATCCGCAACAGAGCCTCAAAATACACAAAGCAAAAACTGACAGAATAGAAAGGAAAAATAGACAATTTAACAATTATAATCAGAGACTGAATTATCCTACTCTTAATAACTAGTAACACAAGTAGAAAGAAAACTGCCAAGACTATAGCAAATTTGAACAACACCATCAACCAACCTGAACTGACATTCTGACATTTTCATCTAAGGACAGCAGTATGTGAAAGATACTCCAGGATAGACCATATGCTGGGCCAAGTCTTGAGAAATTTTAAAGGACTGAAACCACTCAAAGTATCCTTCTCCAACAATAAATAAATTAAAAATAAATAAGAAATTTGGAAAATCCCCAATTCTTGGCAACAAAGGAACATATTCCCAAAAAGCCTGTTGGTCAAAAACGACACCAAAAGGAAATAAGAAAATATTTTGAACTAAATAAAAACAAAAATACAACATGTCAAAACTAGTGAGGTGCACCTTAAATAGTGCTTAGAGGGTAAATCAGAGCTTTAAACATCTACATTAGGAGAAAATGATCTCACACCAATAACTTAAACTTTCACTTTAAAGATAAAGAAGAGTGAATTAAAGCTAAAGCAAATCATAAAGAAGGAAATAAAGATCAGGAAGAAAAACATCAGTGAAAGAAGAAACAGAAAAAAATTAAAAAATAAAAGTTCTTTGCTGGAAAAAAAAATCAACAAACTTGATAAACCTTTAGGTAGATTGACTAAAAACAGGTAATATAGAATACCAAAATCAGAAATGAAATAAGAGGCATCATTACCTATCCTACTGAAATTAAATTACAAGAGAATACTATTGCTAACTTTATGTCAACAAATTAGACAACTTAGATGAAATGGCCAAATTCTTCAAAAACCACAATTATCAAAACTGATTGAAGAAAATTATGAATAGCTCTATAATAAAAAAAAGATATTATTTAATTCTCCCCCCACCCCCCCAAGTCCAGGCTACATGTGTTTACCTAGCAAATCCTATATATAAGTTAAAAAAGCAATCATACCAATACTATACCAATTCTGTAGAAAACAATGGCAGGGGAACACTTTCCAACTCATTTCCAAAAGTATTACCCTTTTACCAAAGCAGGACAAAGGTATCACAAGAAAACAAGATATTCCTCATGAACAAACACATGAAAATCCTTAACATTAACAAATGAAATCCCACAACATACACAATGGATGTAAACACTGCGACAAGGTGAGATTTATGACTTGATAGCTATGAGGTTCACACCCTACCTCTTCTGTCACTTTTCAAATTGATGTAAAACACTAGTCATAGCTGGGCTGTGTAGTTGCTCACTAATAAACTGATTATCCAACCTCCCTTGGAGATTGGATATAAGGCATATGAAATAAAGTAACTTATCCCTATTATGAGTATCAAAAAAGATTAAGGATACCCTAAAAGGAGCAATAAACAAGAGGATTTCTAATTTCAACCTTCATGCTGAGGGTTTAAATAACTGACATGGATTTTAAACAAAGATAAAAAGATAGGTGAGCAACGAGCTAGCTTCTCAGTTCAGTAATGCCCAGGTCTTAAAACCATCTAGCACCAACTAGATCCACAGAAAGCAAAAATGTGGTAGGTTTAGTTTTCCCTAGAGTGTGAGTTTCCTCCAAGAATATAAGACAGACTTGTATTGTCTTACAAGATGGTTTGTTCCTTACTATAGCAACATGTGAAGTCAGCACTGAAATCTAGTGTTAATTTTTAGGCCTATCTAAATATGATCACCAGCTAAGGTGACAAATTTCCAAGACCTAGAAATTTCATTTCTAGGTTCTCGCTTTTGGAGACAGATACCAGGAAGAGGAGGCTGTGTCATGCCATCCTGCCCTAGACCCCTCACCTCCCTAACACTACTACCCAAGTTACCTAGTTCTGAGAGGAAACATTTAATGAATCCACTCCAAAATAGAGCCCACAAGGGTTGGAGTGAGAGCTAAGACAGAAAGCTATTGTGACTGCTTCCAGGAAGCACTTGCATAGACCTAAAATGATCACAATCTTTTCTAGGAATCGCAAAAAGAATTTACTTAGAAATAACAACAGGCCAGGTTCTGCTCACGCCTGTAATCCTAGCACTCTGGGAGGCCAAAGTGGGTAGATAGCTTGATCTCGGGAGTTCGAGACCAGCCTGAGCAAGAGCGAAACCCCATCTCTAAAAAAAATAGCCAGGCGCTGTGGTGGGTGTCTGTAGTCCCAGCTAGTCTGGAGGCAAGAGGATCTCTTGAGCCTAAGAGACTGAAGTTGCTTAGGGGCAAGACACAAGTATAAAAGGGACTTTCTTTACCTAAGAAATGCAATCAGTATAACCTTGTTTCCTGTACCCTCAATGAATCCCTAACAGTAAAATAAATAAATAAATAAATAAAAGCTTAAAAAAAGAGAGATTGAAGTTGCTATGAGCTATGACGCCATGGCATTTTACCGAGGGTGACAGAGTGAGGCTGTCTCAAAAAAAAAAAAAAAAAAAAAAAAGAAAGAAAGAAAAAAAAATTAACAGTATTTACGTAGTCATTCATTTCTGCATGTGCTCTTCAGTTCAGAATAAGCTGCAAGCCACAGTATTAATACATCAGCCAATTCTGCACTACAAACGAATGCAAAAATCTAGTAATTTAAATGTTGTGCTATAGTTTCTTAGTTCAATTTTCAAAAAGTAGTATTTTAGAGGAAAGAAAAATTGTGAAACTATGAAAGAGATAAAGTTCTTGGATGTCACAGGTGTGCTAAAATAACACAAATATCAACTAAAGAAGTTCAGACTAATAATTTGAATAATAAACCCAAGACACAGCTATGTATTTTGTGGAAAACCTCTTTTCACTTACTGAAAACAGGAATTAAAAAAAAAAAAGAGAAAGAGAACAAGAATCAAAATTTTGGGTAGATACTTCCAGGAAAAGTTATGTTGAGATTAACAGTGGAATACCAATTGGGGATGGAAAGGGCTTAGTGCACTGATGTTTTATTTTCACATGTTCAGTTGTCTACCTTAACCAGATATGTGAAAACCACTTCCATGGGGTCCCTTCCTGATCCCACCCTTTGGTATGTGGTTTTAAGTCTATAGCCACATTAAACATGGCTCATTTCAAAATTTAAATTTGGATGCTCATACATACAGATAATCAGAGTTTGTTTTTTTCTCGGTGAATTCAAACATGATGTCAATACATTTCTGTATTACGAACTATAAAATAATTCATAACAATTCTACAGACCATATGTCAAGTTTATTTAAATAATTTAACACTGAAAAGAGAACCAATTTATAAGTATAAAAATAGATGGGTTTAGCAACAAATACAAGCACCACACAGAAGCGTATTACAAATAAACACCATAGGCCTTTAGAAGATTAAGGCAACATAAATACCTCAAGTAATTTCATGAGAATACTTTACTCATATGATAGATGTTATTAAAACATCTCAGAATAGGCAGAACCCATAATATTTTCAATATGAAGTCTTCCCTTTCAGTTTTCATGTCTATATATTAATGATTCTTCATAAATATTGTATAACAACTAACCCAGGTTGACAAATGGGCTATCAAAGCCACTATCTTGTTGACCGGGTAGGGGAGCAATCAACTTTCTTGAAGACTGCCGACACACTGAAGATGGCACCACACTGTTCAGTTTTTTGAAATCTGACTGTAACGTATTTGTCTTATGATGAGATGAGTATCCAAGAGTCGCACTGATCTTCCCTGGCTGGGAATTAGTGGTTCCTCCTGATAGGTTTGGAGTTTGATCACGCTGACATTTCATCGTCTGACAATTCATATTATTTTTCTCTGTATCTGAAACACAATTGGTTACTGCAAACTGTTTGAAATCAACAGAGTCACCTAGTATGTCCAGAGGTCCTTGTGGCCTACCATGCACAAATGACGCTTCATGACTGTCACAGGGAAGAGTCGCATTGCTGGAAGGCCAGCCCAGGGAGTCACTAAGGTCCCCTCCATCCTTTACTGGAGTTTCCTGAACACCCAAACCTTGAATTTTCTCAGATGTGGTGTTTTCTCTTTCCCTTTGTGGATCACATGGATATGCTTTGAAACCAGGTCTCTCGTTAGGATCTCGAGAGGTTATATGTGTGGATCCTGACTCCAAAAGACCCGGGGTACATCCAGTTGAGGTTTTATTTCCAACAGCCCCAAGAAAGGGGTATGCAGCTGAATGCAGAAGTGACTCAGAACCAGGATCACTCACTAGGTCTTTCTTCTTGTGTAAACCAAAGCTTCCTTCATCTTGGCAAGGAAAAAACTCAGAAGAAACATTCCTTGGCAAACTGTTTAGGTGCTTACAACTACTATCCCCAAACTGAAAGTCAGACTGGGACTTTTTGGAACCCACAGGCTTTACGTCCCCATACTGCGCATTCTCTAACAGCCTTCGTAAGTTCCGAGCAGACTTCCGCTTAGGAACTTGTTCGCACGTGCTTCCGGGGACAGTTTTTGCACTGCTTGATTTGCCTTCAGTGTAACGTGGTATATTCTGATTCGTGTCATTTCTTTTTGATTTTTCAGCTCCAGCCAGCATCTCTGAAGTCAGGGGCAGTGCTACTATGTATAAGGGAATACAAAATTAGGGGAACACAATATTAAGAGAAAATTAACCTTTAAAGAGAAGAACAAAATTATGTTTTCATGTATTTTCAAAGAATGCATACATAGTAATCGTTCTTAAAGAAAACATATCAATGTTGGACATTTAAAAATATTCTTTCACATATATCCACTAGATAAAGCTTGGTAATTTTGTTACTGAAATCTGGTATATTATTGCTATTCATCTGATCTATTACATTTTCTGCAATAGATGTTACAGCATCTTAAGAGCCAACTGTGTTTTCAGTCCTGCTCTGATTTCAGTGTTAAGTATGGAGTTTCTGATACAGAGAGTTTACTGAAAGCACCCTACCGATCCAACACCTGCACACACTTCTGTAAAAGCTAAATAGAGTTTCTGACTTAATTGGTTAGAACGCTATATCTGATCAACAGCAAAGCAAGCACACAGCAGAGAATTAGAGGCTCCTATCTCAGAGTAGTATACCTACGTTCCTCAGAGTCTATGGAAAGGGTTTACTTCTACTGGGGTCATTATCTGCATACTGCTGATGCAGGTCTAGAAAATTTTCTTGTTATATCACATCACCCTTTTATACTTAAGGTTCATATCACCATTGCAAAATTTATACAAATAACATTTGTGCTTCTACCTGAGGAATTTACCAACATCAGACTCATGGATTCCTAAACAAGCTCTGCTTCAAGTTTTCCAGAGATTCAACGACTCCATTTCCCGATAGCTATGTTAAAAATCTTCCAGTGTGACTGGGTATTTACCATTTTTTTTCATGTATTTCTTTCAGCTCTTCTTTACATACTCTAAATCCATGTTATTATAAACAGAACCCATTCATAATTTCTTGGGAGAATATTTTATTATCATTATGAATGATCATCTTTGTTCCTTTGAATGCTAATTCTAATTTACCTAATATTGTATATATCTCTATAATTTATCTAATATCAACATCGCATTTCCTTGGTATATCCCATTCCACCCATACATTTTTGAACATTAGATGTTCTTCTTGTAAAAATAGTAAATATCCATAATTTTGAAAACCCTATTTTAATGTTGAGGTCTTCAAATGAGTTTAACCTATATATGTGTACGTGGATATATACACACATATTTACATATTTAGTATGACTGATGTTTCAACCCATTACTATGTTCTGTTTACCCATGCTTTCTAGTTTTTTTCTTCTTTGCTGATTTTGTTAGATTGAAAATATTTTCTTCCAAGTATTTCCCTTACCAATTTTAAGGCTGTATGTTCTATTTTTATTTCTTTGTAGTTAACCTCTTAAATTTTAATGTACTTCGACCTGTACCTTTGTAGTAATGGCTAGTGTTACCAGTATTTATACGCTCTTAATGAAAGCAGTAAAAACTTAGCTTTTTTTTTCATTTCTTCTACCATATCCCCTTACATCTAAGAATACTTTTTAACATTCTTAGATTTGTTGTTTGTTCTCTTATTAATAATAATTCTATTTCCTTATATGTAAGTTCATTTTTTGTTTGTTTTATCAATAGTTTGGTGTCTTTTGTTGCAATGTGATAGCTTTCCATAAATATATAATGATTCCTGGTTAAATACTCACCTTTAAGATGTGCTAAATATCCTAGGGTTTGGGAGGAGAATAAGGGAAAGTGGAAATTGCAGAAAGGAAAGCCCTAATGGCTGACACTCTAGGCACATGGGCTCCCAGCTCCTGCTTGACTAGGCTATTCACCAAGAGCATGGCCCAGACTCTTTGTTCCCACTGCTATTGCCCAGCCCAATGTTGCGGTTGGGGAGGAGTGGACAGAAAGAAATATAAAGAGGATGTCTTCACCTAGAACATGAACAATCACCCCACTGTTACCTCATAGGCCTACTACTTCTCCTGAGACACCCCCCCCCACCTTCATATATGGAATAGTTTTAATATTATTCTTTCGGTAGCTGTCATTTTCTGGTGGTTTTGAACAAAGGTTTCCATCTTTAATCCTAGACTGTCTTCTTCCTTTCAGGTATTTCTTATAGTTAACTGGTATATTCCTTGCAACCTTTCAAAACCCAGTTATTGGCTCGGTGCCCATAGCACAGCGGTTACAGCACCAGCCACATACACAGAGGGTGGCAGGTTCAAACCTGGCCCGGGCCAGCTAAAAACAACAATGACAACTGCAACAAAAAATAGCTGGGCATTGTGGCGGGTGCCTGTAGTCCCAACTACTTGGAAGGCTCAGGCAAGAATCATTTAAGTCCAAGAGTTTGAGGTTGCTGTCAGCTGTGATGCCATAGCACTCTACCAAAGGTGACATAGTGAGACTCTGTCTCAAAAACAACAACAACACAAAAAACGAAAAACAAACCCAATTATGTCTTCTTTTTCTCACTTTTTGTTATTTCAAATCTTTTCTATCACTTCTAGGGATGGATCCACTGATGGGAAGCTGATGCACGCACCCATTCTGCCTACCTGAACTGTAAACTCTATACCCTTTGCTATACATGTCCAGTTTAAGTAAAACATACACAACTTTATAAATTAACTCTCTTTACATTCCTGCTCTTCTTCATACTGAAAATATTAAATGGCCAAATGAGAAGAGAAAAAACATTCGAGTGACTCACTTTGACATACCTGATTGTATAGTTTTGCTCTGGGATCTATAAGAAATAGGTGTCTCCAGCAATTTTGCCATTGTAGCGAGTTTGCTAGCAGCACTTATAATCTTTTTCTCGGCCCTGTGGGGAATTCCACAATATTAAATTAATACAGTTTAAAGGAAAAAATGAGTTTCCTTAGCCCCAGGATTTCTGTTTTCCTATTAGGTCTGCCAACATTTAGGGAAACACAGCCATAAACCTCTTTTAATCCCCAATGGCTGATCATGTAGAAATAGTTAATTTTGTGGTTTCAAGAACATGCTTCGAAAATGACAACGTGCTGGTGACATATTAGTTTGGACTGAACTTACCCTTCTTCTTTTGCATTATCTTGCAAAATCTGTTGGAGGCAGATCAAATAATATTTGCGCATCTTTCGGGCAGTTTCTTCACGTTCTCGCAATACCTCTGCTTTGACCATTTCTGCAGCCCTTTCCTTACTCTCTTGAATGTAACGAAGCATGTCACCTATAGGGCATGAGGCAATCCCCCCAAAATGCATATTTATTGGTACTTTTTCAGAACCAGAAGGAGCAGAAGTCAGACCAATTTTCTGGGAGATGAAGCAAGCAATTGGAGGTACAGTTTAAACATTCTACTTTCCATGGTCATTGAAATGGAATATTTTAGATCACCATTTTGGTAGACTCCAGTGAGAAATAATCTATAAGTCCTCTTGTAAAGATGATAGCTACACATAGTAGGAAATATGGCTTATTCCCCACGGAAATTCTGTCATACTCTAAAATACTTACACAAGAAAAATACCACAAAGACGAGGCATGGAAACTTACATAATTTCAATTGTACATTATGTCCAGTTAAGAGAAGAGAAAAAAGAAACCTACAGAAAAGGTGAAGCAGAAAGGAAGAGAAAAACAAACACTGAAAGAGAGAAGTAGAAAAGGAACAATACGAGCTGGAGAGACTCATTATTCTCTTATGCTCTGAAAATCCACATTCCATTACTTATTCAATTATTTCAGCAGCACGCATTGAGGGGCTAACTAGTATTATATTATAATTCATGAGTTACATATAAAAATGTTAGGGTGGGGCAGCACCTGTGGCTCAGTGCTTAGGGTGCCATCCCCATATACCAAGGGTGGTGGGTTCAAACCCAGCCCCAGCCAAATTGCAACAAGAAAAATAGCTGGGCATTGTGGTGGGCACCTGTAGTCCCAGCTACTCGGGAGGCTGAGGCAAGAGAATCGCCTGAGCCCAAGAGCTGGAGGTTGCTGTGAACTATAACGCCACGGCACTCTACCGAGGGTGACAAAGTGAGACTCTGTCTAAAAAAAAAAAAAAAAATTCTGAGGGTGGTAAGATTTCTGTTGTCTTCTCCCTTCCAAGTCCTAACCATGCTGTCCTTGCTTAGCTTCCCAGATCACACGGGAGCAGGCACATTCAGAGCGGTATGGCATAGGCTGCTGCTACCATCTGAAATCTACTTATTAACATGGTTCACAGCTTTCAAGTTCTCTTTTTATCAAACTCAACAGAGCTTTGACTGGGACTACTATTAGTTAAGACTAACTTTTTTTTTTACTAAATCAAGATTTCATCCTACATCTAGAACTTTACCATCTTTATTATATTAAAGATATCAATTCATATAAGAATGTTCCTCTTAATGAGAATAAGCATCTGAAAATTTGGTGTTCTATGCAAAAATACTAACTGGGAGATCATTTTTCATTATTTGAAATGGGAAAAAAATAAAATGAAGTGTATGTCAACACAAAACCTACAACCAAGTGTCTGAAATGTAACTAAATCACTATATGTACACATACACACAAATTATTAAATGAGGATTTTTAAAATGCTTCAAAATTTCACTTCCCAAATGATAGATTGACAAAAAGCTGTCTGCAGTAATATGCCCTTTGTTAACAGCAGAAGCAGCTGAGAAGTAAAGCCCCTTAATGGATAATAAGTGAGCTACACATGATTCTGACATCTACCAATTACATCTGAAACTTGAAACCGTTCCTCTGCTCTTTTTGTTAAAAATGAATGCATTTGGGGGAGATAAATCTATATTTTTCCTATTGAAACATGGGTTATAGTATTGGCACATACAACCACTCTGTGCAGTTGTGTAATTAAAACCCAGGACGTATCCTATCCTGGGAAAACATACTCCAGGGCAGTGATCTGCAGGACATGCCGGCACCACCTGATCTTCCTGAGGACCCGATAAATTACAGCTATCAGAAATAATGAGAAACAACAACTACTAATTAGATCCACAATCCTTAAAAGTTTATGGTAGGAAGTAATAATTTCTAATTTAAAACCTGTGACATTTTCTTTGCTACAAATTGTAAGATTATCAATTTTTAGTTCAATACCAATGTCAGAAAGCAAACAGGATAATTAACAAAAATAACATTACTCTCATATCACTTCCAAAAATTATTATTTGGGCAAAGTGATTCATTACTGCATAATTTTGAAAAGATATCAATAATCTCCTCTAAGACTGAGAAGTAAATTAGTTCAGAAAATTCCCTAAAAATACTAATGCTTATAAACTCTTGAGTTTACACTTAATACCAACAATACACAAAGCCCAATCCACCCCTAAAATCTTGAGAATCTCTTTAGAGACTTACGCTTAATTCTTTTTACAGCTTTAATATACTGCCCACGAAGTTCTTCCAAGGCCTCCCCACTGCATGGCAGGCAAGGATTTTCAATGGCTCCTTCTGACAATGACCTAAAAACAAACCAAAGATGGCAAAATCAGAGATGATAAGTAAAAACTTCATTTGAAATATATATACATATCCATATATTCTAATAAAATAAACTGAGACATGGTAAAAATTTCACATACAAGGATTTCCACTATACATTTAAAATAAGAAAAAAAATGAAACTAATTTTATAGTTGCTTAAATAATAGTAAATCATCGACATGGTAAAAATTTATGCAGCTATTGAAAAGCATACTGTAGATTTAGTATCTAATAACATAAGGAACTGCTCATCCAGTAATATTAAGTTAATAAAAAGTTAAAAATACCTTATACACTTTCAAAATACATTGTGCACATGCTGTGTATATAAAAGGCTTAACAGATACAAAGTAAGAGTTAACAGAGGGTATCTTCACAGGATAGGGTTTTGGAAGATTTTCTTCTTTTTAAACTTTTTGCTATATAACAAAACAATAAATAATATTTTAAAACAATTAAAGATAGTTATACTTAGAAATAAGCAGTTTCTTTAAAATAGGAAAAATCTACCTGGGTGGTGTTTTACAAAGTGTTCGCAGTTCTTCCAATTTATTCTTCATATCATTGTTTTCTTCTATTAATTCTTCAACAACTTTACTATTCTCTTCTATAGAAGAAAGTTTATAGTATATTGGTCAGCTGATTTTTCTCAAGCTTTCTCTTCCCTTAAGTTTCCAGCAGAGATGTTTACAGAGGAGATTGTGTGAGTCTGTGTTGCTGGCCCATGTCATCCACTCCCTGGTAAACACTATCTAGCCTCATCATTCCCTTGCTCTGTTTCCTCAGCACTTAAAATCTGTGTCCCACCTTTTTCTTACTTTGGGTCACACGCTGTACTGGAATTGGATTCAAACTTCATATGTATGTGCATATTTTGTTTTCCAGCTAGAGTTAAGATCCATAGAAACCTACTAGGTTTTCTAATCCCATATTCCCCATGCTTCCTGGCAGACAGTCTATCGTCATAATAAATGATCACTGAACAAAAACCTCAATATAAAAGAAAATTAACCTTAGGTAGGCGCCACACTTTCAGAAATAACGTTAAGATTTTCCATTTTTAGAACTTTTAAGAAGCGTACAGTGTCTATGGGGGCTGAAGGAAAAAGTATGAATTTCTGAGTCAGGGAAATATAGGTTTAAGTCCTAACTGCTTCTTACCAGTTAGACGGTTGGGCAAATTACTTAACCTTTCTGAACCTGAGTTTTTTCACATGTAAATGGGGAATATAGTACAACAGCAGATGCACAACACCTTATACAAAGCCTGGAGATCCCAGTGTTCAATAATATGAACATGGCCCCTCTTGTTTGCCACTGTGCCACCCTCTCACCATACTCTATGAGTCAGGGAACAAAATCACTCTAGTCCCCAGGGTGACTGACGTATTTTAAACCATTCATTTGTACTCCATCACTTTTCAATAAACATTACTTAGGGAGCAGAAAATAGAACTTAAGAAACAAAACAAAAGCAACAATAGTAAAGATATTATTACCTAACAGATTTATATGAAGAAAAATATCCAAATAAGTGACTAAGTGACTTAACTACCAAATGACTTAAATTCTGACCCTGATCCCTTTTATCAACCTACTATGTTGAGGGAAGTATCCACTTTCTTGGATTATTTGTAAGTCTATGAATTATAGAAGATATCAGCTTCAAAAGCAATATGTAGAATAACTATTTTATGATCATGGTTGTGATGCCAAATGTTATTTATAAATGATAATCATGCTCAACTTCTCTTGTCATTTTATAAAGTAAAACAAATTTTCTTGGTTTTCAACAAATTTTATTATAGCTACCTTGTATCTAGTTTTGTATTTGTATGGTATAAGACTGATATCTCATTTACTCTCCCAGCCTCTAGTAAAAAGCAAAGTAATCACAAAAGAATTGTACTTATTAAACTCTTTATCTAAAAATTCTTAACATCCTGGCTCAGCGGCGCCTGTGGCTCAACGGGCTAAGGCGCCAGCCACGTACACCTGAGCTGGCGGGTTCGAAACCAGCCCGGGTTCGCCAAACAACAATGGTGGCTGCAACCAAAAAATAGCCGGGCGTTGTGGTGGGCGCCTGTAGTCCCAGCTACTTGGGAGGCGGAGGCAGGAGACTCGCTTGAGCTCAGGAATTGGAGGTTGCTGTGAGCTGTAATGCCACAGCACTCTATCCAGGGTGACAGCTTGAGGCTCTGTCTCAAAAAAATTCTTAACACCCTTTATGGCCTTAAAGTAATTATTAGCTACATCTAACAGACTTAATGAGCAGTAAGTGGTAGTAGGTGGCTTCTCTTAGTCACCCATGTCTACTGAGTGTGTCCTATGATGCCGGGTACTGTGCTAAGTGCTGGCATAGGACTTAATCTCTATTGCTTTAAAGACTCCAAAGGGGAGTACAGACCATATGTAATTACCAGGATGATAAGTGTTATAAAAAGCATAGGAGTATGGGGAATGTGTAACAGGAAGACCTACCCAAGTTTGCAGAAGTCAGGAAAGAATCTCTGAGGAAGTAATGTCTTAGGGGAAGGATGAGGAGGAGTTAGCTAGGTAGTGAGATCAGGATGTTTGATAAAGGCAGAAGACAGACAATGTCTCTGCTGAGAGAATAGGGGGTGGGGGAAGACCAGGCTGGAGGGCCTGGCAGGGTCATCAAGAGCTTTTTTAAACCATGTTAAATTAAGTGTTTCGCTTGAAACAAGATCCAGTTAACTTTTTTAAAAAGATTGCTTCAAGTGCCCAGTGGAGAATGAATAGGGAAAGGCAAGCCTAGAAGCAGGAAGACTCAGGCGGTGATTGCCTTTGTCCAGGTAAGGAAGGGATAGAGGTGAATGTAGAAGTAAATGAATCTATTGACCCCCATCTTTTGAAACCCCAACATTCAATTTTTTAATCATTTGAACATTTATTCTTTGGTATGTAGTAGGCAACATGACCACAAGGACGAATGGGATAAGGCATATTCCTTACCCTCAGGGACCTTACAGTATGGAGTAATCAAACGATTAAAATATAGAGTGGTCACAGAGGTAACAGAGGAAGAGTCATGGGCTATAAAGGGGCCGCACAGGAGCAGCTCACTTCACCTAGGAGAGTTTTGCAGATGAAGCATCTTCTGAACTGAATCCTCGAATGTTAGATCAAAAAGTAAATAGCAGGACAAAGTGCAGGACAGAGTGACAACATCACATGCAAGGTCCAACAGTAAAAGAAAATATGACCAGCTCAGGAATTGGAAACAATTCAAATGGACAATATAAAGAACAGGATGAGTGAATAGTGAAAGTTAGAGGGAAGAACCACTTAAGCGTAAGTACATGTAGCTTCCCTTTCTCAGAAGAGCAAGGGCAAATGGCAGAAGAGTCATCCCTTCTTGAAATATCACCCTGACAGCATTGTGATGAATGGACTGGACAGAGACCAGACTGGTGCCATATGCCCTTGTTTGTGCCTCTTCCTCTACCTAGAATGCTGTTTTTCTCCCTAACACATTCCTGCGTTTTTTTTAGTCAAATCCTCCTTAGCTCTAGGAAGAGGCTGAGTTAACATCTTTTCTTACAAAAATTACACATAATGCACTGCCTATAGTGCTCAATGTTACGTTATTTATTAGTCTGTTTCTAGTTCCCCTCACCTAACCATAAGATTCCTGAAGGAGGGAATACAGTCTTCCTCATCTCCACCAGAACTGAAACCTTGTCTGACCTATTCACTGCTGCATCTCCAGTGCCTGGAATACTGCTGGACACACACTGGGCCCTCAATATCTATTCAGTCAAGAAAAGAAGAAAGAAATGTGACCTTTTAATCAGAGCTGACATCTTCCTCTTTTGAGTAAAGTGGTAACAATTTGGTTAGTTAAAATAAGATCCAAATTAGTTTACATTAATCCCAAAAGAGAATCAGAAGACTCATTAACTAAAACGTCACATTTGCACATTTCAACAAGGATCAGAGACTGATACTGATAGCAGTGCTACTGTAGATGCCAACCTCCAATCTTTTCCACTACAGCCTTGTGTTTCCTTTCTAAGTGCTGAAGATGCCTACAGCATTTCTCCAGTTTTCTTTTCAGATCTTGACATTCCTGCTTTGCCATTTCAAGTTCTTGGAAGCAGTGTCCACAGCATAAATCTTTAATTTCAAGGATCTTTTTCTTATCTGTAAAAATTAAATGACAAACAACTTTTACATCAGCTTAAACTACGAACTGCCATTAAAAAATGAAAGAGAATCAGACGACGAGACTCATGACTCAAGGCTACAGTGTAAGTTAAAGAGCATGCTATGTGTGACAGAGAAACCAGGGCGTGAGCCTTGTTTCTTCCATTTACTGGCTGTGTGACTTGGAGCATATTATTTAATCTCTCCTGAGGCTTAGTTTTTAAATATATAACATTGGATAATACTATTTACTTTAAAAATTTTTACGAAACCTAATGCTTGGGATCTTAGTAGTGGATACTATTCCCTACTGAAAGAAAGTAGGGGTCATCAAGAAATAGCTGGCTTCAGTATTGGGAGAGGGAATATATAAAATGAAACTAAAATAACTTATTATGTCAGAAAGTAAGAAAATACTCAAAAATATAGGCATGTCAGAAAAAGTTTGAAGGATCTCCACTAGCTGAATCTGGGATAATTTGAGCACTAATTAAATATAATAATTTATAAAGTATTGAAAATGTAGAAACACATGTCATACCAATAACTCTACAAATGGACGAACAGACGGATAGTTAGGTTGGTGGGTAGGTAAATAGATGGATGGATGGCTGGACAGGCACACAGACAGACAAGTGGGTAAACAAGAAGGGAGGATTCTTGATTATAATGACATGCTGAGTGCCAATGGGGAGTAAGTGGAGGGAAGTCTGGAATTAGAAAAATAATTTTGCAATCATCACAGTAAAGACTGAGGCAAAACTCATCAGTGATTCACAAACCTAAGAGAAGGTTTTAAGGAGAAGAATATTTGCATGGTCTTAAAAGTGTCTTTGCACAGACTGCTTTTAGTTCCTAGTGTAAAAATTACATGGTGAAGAAACTGGACAACGTTTTGACCCAGTGATCCAATAAAAGACAAATGGACACCACGTACTCCCGCCTGTGAAGACACATCACCTGTGCAGTGTTCCAGACACGAAAGCCTGAATCTAATCACGAAGAAACATAAGACAAACCCAACATGAGAAAAGTTCTATTAAAAAAGGATCCAGGCAGGAGAAGAAAATGTTTCTCAAAATTATCAAGGTTATAAAAGTTGAAGAGAAGCTACAGTAATGTTCTAGATTAAAGGAAGCTGAAGACAACCAACAAACAAATGTGTTGAAAATAGTCGACCCCAGACAGATTCCTGTACTTTATAGAAAAAAACTGCTATACAAGACGTTACTGGGTCAACTGACAAAATTAGAACACAAACAGCAGACTGATGAAATACTTTTACCTAATGTTAAGTTTACTGTACTAAGGTTATATAAGAAAATATTCCTATTCTTGGAAAATAGTCTGAAGCACTTAGGTACAAAAGGTCCCAATGTATATATAACTTACCCTCAAATGGCTCATTTTTACAAAAGGAAATATTCACAGACACACAGAACACAAAATGGAATACAATGTTATCAATAGGTATATCTAGTTAGAAGATAGGTGTTTTCTATAACTTTATGTTTTTGCTACTTCTTTGTAAGTTTGAAATTATCTTCAATTTAAAAAATGATCTTAAACTTTTGGGAGATGTATATGTATTAACAACTGTTTGGCACAGTACCTGGCATAGAGCATGTACACGATAAATAACAGCTGTCATTGGCAATATAGAATTTATAAAATAAAAATATACAAAAATGATAAAAACGGTAGATTGTTATTATTGGCATAAGTGACATAATAAAGTAGAAATACAAATTAGCATAGACTCAGAGGCCAATATCCAGAATGACAATGTGAAGCCATTGGTCCAATAAAATTATTTTCTGGACATTTTAGTTCCATGGAGCTGTCTATGTTCATGAGCATCAAAGCATCGACGAAGCATCACATTAGTACCACACACTACATGTCTATTTTTCATTTAAGATACTGTTGTAAAGTTGGAAACCATGCAAATGCCCATTGACAAGAAAACATATAAATCAATTATATAATAACATATCCATACACTGGAATATTACATAGCAATGGAAAATGAATGAATACAGCTAAATGCATCAACACAGAAAAATCTCAGTAGCATGATGCTAAATGGGAAAAGAGCAAGCTACAAAGAATATAACAAGTATTAAAATGGATTTATAATATTAAAAAATAAATATCAATAATTAAAGATATACATAGTCAAAACATAAAAGCAAGAGAAATTTGCTTCTTTTTTAAAAATTAGAATATCTATTACCTCAAGTTTGGGAGAAATTGCAGGGATAGAATTGTGATCACCAGTACTGGTGACATTCTATGCCTTAAGTTGAATAGTAGGTTCCTGATCATTAGGTTTCATAACCTACATATGCATTACATATATTCTTTGCATGAAACAAGTATTTCGCAATTAATGTTTAAATTACTTTAAAAGATACTAAGATTTTAGGAGACTATAACAGTCAACAGTGATACTCTGTAGTTTAGAATTATAAAACACTTTTTCACTTGATACCATGTTTCAGAATTTAGATTATCTAATCCTGTCTAAAGAATTTATTAATGTGCTTGTTTTTAAGGGAAAAAAGACTAAAGAAAAAAATCAATATCCTACAAAGGATGGGAGCAAATAAAGGATATGCCAATTCTGAGCTAAGAAACCTCAATGTATTCGGGCAATAACAGCACTGTTTTCCTCAAATACTACTGTATTTGTCAGTACATATTGACAGTCTAAGTAAGGAAAAGTGACAATATTAATTCATCAAATTACCAAAGAGCACAAACCACATATTCACTCTGCCACATGTTAGAGAAGAGATTAAAAACACCACTCAAAAACATGCCCTCAAAAAACTCACAAATAAATTAGAAAACATCTAATATGCTTCAGAGAGCTTTCCACTAAAAATGGTTGAAATAAGCTTTAGTAATTTGAATGAAAAAGTCTCTTTGGCAATGTGAAACCCTTGCTTTCTCAGTGGTTGGGAATAAAAACATGACTGCTGTATTAAAATTCTCATTATTCTTCTTGTAAAAAGAATCATTTGTAAATGGAGGGAAATCCATAAAAAGATAGCCATAAGAGGACCTAAATCAAACCTGTCCTCTAAACACAGGCTGAAACCTAGGGAAAAAATACACATTAAGTCAGAGCAGTATTACAGAATTGTTCACTCAGAAAACTGTTCACATCTTTCATCTCCTTTTACCTTCAAAGTAACCCTCTGGAAGGGTGATTATGGAAGCTACAAGGACTGGTGGGGGTGAAATGCAATTACCAGCTTTGGCTTCTATTTCTTGCAAGACCAAGGGCTGACCATGGTGTCCAGAAGTGGGTGCTGCAGGAAGGGATGCCGGGACTCCAGAGTCTCCTCTGCCAGTGGCCTGGCTGGCAGGATCCTTAGAGATCTTGCCCATATTTCTCTGAAACAAATTATCTTCATAGTTAATGCCTAGTAAAAATCTTTATATAATTTTCTATTAAAAATGCTAATATTAAAATTATAAAGCAACCAAACAACAAAAACTACTGCCTGAAAAATATCTTGCCTAAACTATCAACAATATTCTTAAGATGTTACACAAATTTTGTCACTATGCTATGTATTAGCCTCCTATATTTTCCAAATTGTCTGAGAGAGGAGTGGTGACTCATTATTATGAGACAGACAGGAGCTATGGGGAGCTTGCTTATATACAGGAATTTGAGATATTTTTAATGGTTTTTGTGATCAAACCACAGGATAGACAATATGAAATCAGAATTGATCTTGAAAATACAGAACATTTCTACTGCAGCAGGGGTCAAATTCATTAGCAACTATAATACCAACCTTTTATCACCCACAAATTGAAAATAACAATAAAAACTATTAAATTTTAGATGGTAATTTATATGCTTCTAAATTAACATACACTGATTTTATAGGGATGGCCAGATGATTTCCACTGTTAAAAACAGAAACTCTGGCTTAAATTAAATATCTTGCACAAGACTATTCCTCACCAACATTTATTGAAGGCTTCTGTACTTTAATCCCTGTCATAGGTGATACAGCTACTAAATTCATTAATGGACTTTCATAGCAATATTTTCAGATTCTGGATATCTATTAAATCCAAAAAGGATAGAATAGATGATATTGAGAAAGCAATCTGATTTAATTGCTTAAAAAACATTATATTCTTGGTTCTAGATGCTTTGGTTTTGATTTTGCTTATGATAAACCCATTTAACTGATGTCAGGAAACTTACTTACGATGTCCAACAGAAGCAGGGGACAGCCATTACAGAGAAAAGGCAAATTCTACATAATCAAGAGGCTATGGGTTGAAGCCAAAAGGAGTAAAAAACTGAACTCAAGGCAATCAACGTTTCCGGTTTCTACTCAAAGAGTAGAGAAGACAAGAAGGCAAAAAATGCCAGAAAGCAGCAATCTTTTTGTCTTAGTTTTACCGTGACTTTGGTAGTAAGAAGAGACAGAATACACATGCTTAAGTTAGCTTGAAAATTCAGTTCCATTTGGTTGGCATTTTGTTTTCTTTTATCTATTTTGAACTGTCATATTAATGCATTTTGATAAGCCATTTGTTTTCCTGAAAATTGTATTTTTTTAATCCATTGCACCCTCTCCATTTTAAAAAACTGTTCAATCATCTCAGGTATTTTAATAAGGAGGACTTGTTTATCTATACTGATAAATAATTTTTTCTGTTTTAAAATCTGTGAACAATTCTAAAAACTAGACTGAACACAGTTTTTACATTTATGGTACATATACTGCAAATTTATAATGACTTCATAATCACTGGTTTACCTCAAGGCCCTAAATTAAGTTGGAAACAGCAGAAGGTCAAGTATTACTTCTATGACAAATCCCAGGTTAAGCATTTCCAAGCCATCCTTCACTCAGGAATGGAATCCGACCCACCCGACAAATGCTGCAAATGACTAAATTCTTAACCAGATTACATGAGTCTGTCTCCGTAGGGTTTTAAGCCACATTAAGTCACACAGATGACCTTACATTGCTTACACAATTATAAACCCTGTAAAAATACACCAGGATTGGTTTTATATATGTATATGTATGGTAGGCGTAAAGTGCTGTAGTTTCTTAATTTTTATAGCAGAGATTGCCTTTTTAGGGAAGCAGACTTAAAAGCATATAACATGATTTTCCCATTGCTTGTCAGCCTCAAAACCTGCCATAGATAATTTTTATTTTAATTGTCTATTTTCTCCAAAAATTCCTAATAAAATAGTAAGTAGTACTCATGGGAAATGATCTTGCCCAGTTATTTTTCCAATGAAGGCAACTACTCAGTAGTAAAATTTTTGTGAAATCAAGGATAAAAATATCAACTGGGGTAAACTGGGATAGAATGAACTAACTCTTCACGTCCCTCTAGCTCTAAAATTCTATACTGCTTCAAGTACAAGAAGCAGAAAGGCCAAGCTGTGTCATGAATATGCTACCCAAACCCAAAGTATTAGGCCAAGGATTTGTATTTTTTTAGGAGAGCAACTATAGTTTATGACTGCCCAAAGTAATGAGCTAGTTATCATCAAGTATGACACTGGAAGGCAGACATTTTTTTTTCTAGTTTGTAACTCTTTCAAGTAGGGATTAATATAATATCAAATGCTCAATCTTGGCCTTGAAAACTTATAAGCATGCTATCTTTTTCATGGACCTTAACTCTTACGTCTCAACTCTCCTACCAGACAAATATTATAATGGAATTTTTTTTTTAACCTCCAGTTCCAAATTTTGAAAACTTCCAAGCATACTTCATTTCTCTAAGCATAAGGTAGAAAGACTTCAGTTTTATCAGAACTTCCACACAAATTAAAAGCAGGTCCCAGAGTGCTTATATGACTAAAAGAGTCCAAGTAATCCTTTTTGTGTGCGCATAGCACATACATATCCATAGCACACCAGGGAGACCATCATCAGAGTTTTGTGTAAGTAAATCTGACCTCTATTCACTTGTTTCTGTATCAATATACTCTTTGTACTTACTTGGCATTTTTTACCAAAATAGGTAAAGGCAAGAAACAGACTTCCAAACTCTTTGGAAGATTTTACAAAACTCTAATTTAATTCAATACATGTTTCTTAATGTGGTCAGGCCCAGAAAACAAAAAAATAGGAATGAGAGCTACCCAGTTTCTAAAATCTTACAGGCCCTTATGAAGACTAGCATATATTCCTTATGAAAAAACTGTCTAGAAGCTAAAAGCTTGTGTCTGTGACTGTGAGGTAGTAAAATATTTTTACAATAAAATATACAAACCTTTTGATTTGCTACGAAAAGTTTCTTAAACCACTGGCAACAACAAGTCTTACATTTTATAACGAAGAAAGGAAGAATACCACATACAACTTCTACAATCATCCTTGATGTTCAACAGCTCTTTTTACTCTCAGGAACATACCTTTTCCCTATCTGAGTCAGCATTTTCTATAAGTAGGTAAAGTATATCTCGAAATGCCTTCTGAATGCAGGACTTTAGTTTTTCAAAATATTGGACAGACACCCATTTTGAAGAACAAATCGACATCATTTCCAAAAGCTGTTTGTCTCCCAAACCAGTGATGTGTTCCTTTGGGATATCCCATAAGAGAACCCCAAGTACTGTGAGGATGTCTTCCTCATACTGACAGATTTCCAGTTGGATCCTCTTAGCCTCCTGCAGAGTCCACTCTCTACGACTCTGGTCTAGACATGTCTGTAATTCGGTCTCCTTCTGGAGAAGCAGTTCAGTTTTTTGTTTCATAAAGTCTTCTTTAGCTATCGCAAGCACCTCATTAATTTTGTTTCGATGATCATCTAAAAATTGCCGGTAATCTTGCTCATTTTGTTCTTGAATTTTGTTGATTTCTTCTTGCTTTTCTTTGTTCCATTCACTCCAAGCCTTAGCCAGCTCAGCCCTGATGACCACAGGGACCTCCTCATTCTTTAATTCTAGTTCCCTCTGAAGTGACTGAATCTTCTCTTCCAATTCCTTTCCAGGTATTACATTTTGCTTCATATTTTCAAGCTCACTTTTCCATTTCTCTTTAGCTTCAGAAACAGCAAACAATATCTAAACAACATAACAATATATGATTAAAGAATCTTTATGATTCTTCTCATTAACAAAAATATTAAAGTAACTATTCGGGTTAACCTCTGAACTTAATGTAGATAAGATATTCTAAAAAATATACTTAGACTATCCTTAAGGATCTTCTTCTTCATTTAAAATCATCTAATAGTTTATATCTTACATTATTTAAACATAAAACATTAGTTTCTTGATGGGGAACTAAAAGTCGAAATTGGCCAAAGACCAAAAAAAAAGGGGGGATTGTATGGGGTACATGTGTGTATAAAATATAAAGTTATAAAAACACCCATATTAGAAAAATATTTCATATTAGGCTTTTTTAATACAGATATACCATCAAATTTTATCTAAGCCCCCAACAAATTAACTATCTTTTACCTAAAGCAAAAACAGTCTTATAAGGGAATCTTCACCTAGGCATATAACATATACCTACATAATTATTTTCTGATAAACATAATTATGCTTTAATGCAATTTTAGAGACTAGAATAGTTCATTAAATGACAATACCAAGCAGAAAAAGTCATGTTATTTTCTATAACAAAATAATAGGGTTAGTGGATGATAGGTATAGTACCTAACTAGAAAGTAATAGGAATATCATAACCTGGGCTCTGGCTCTAATCCTGCCATTGATTGCAAAGGCTGCCAGTGCAGGTGCTTAACAGAGCCGACTCTGGAGACAAACTGCTGAGATTAACTCACTGGCTGTGGAACTGGAGGCTCATTCCTCAACTTCCTTGAGCCTCGATTTCCTGAGTTATAAAATGGGAATAATTACAGTGCCAATTTGATAAGGTTGTTTAAATAACATAAGACAATCCATTTAAAATATTTAGCGCAGAGCCTGGCAGATAACAAGGACTCAATAACCGTTATTTGGGTGCATAGCCTTGGAAAAGTCACTTTGGCAATTAGTATCTTCACCTATGTAATTAGCAGATTGGCTGATGACGTTGGGTCCCTTTTACTCCTAATATGCCCTGACTGAATTCGAAGAAGTCACCAACAAGGACATAACAGTGTCAAAAGACAGAACTGGTCAACTCCAAAGGCTTGGCCTAGAGAGTGGCATTGGCTATTAATCAATATTATATTATATATATATATGTTTGGGATAATGAGATAGGGTATCTACTTTCTAAATTTTCTACAAAAGGAACTCAACATCTAAACTTTACAAAGGAATTCATTGCAAAATTCTTTTGCTACCAGCAGAATAACTCTATAGTCATTTGAAACATATTTAAAGAGCATTTTTAAAGAAAACAAGTCATGTTACAATGCATGCCTGGAAATCTTTACCAACTGACTTGCATGGAGGTGGTGGATCCCAGGGAGTCTGGATCGCTTGCCCAATATTACCAAAAATGTGCATCTTCTCATGTGAAGTTTGACAAGGAGCATTTGACAGCATTAATCAACTTAGTAGTTCCCAAACTTTGCCACACATTAGAATCAACTGAGGAACTTTAAAAAATCCTAATGCCCAGGCCACTCACCATACCAAGAAATACACAAAGTTTGAGGGTGGGGGCCAGGCCACAGTGTTTTTTAAAGAGCCTCCAGTTATTCCTACGTACAGCAAAGTTTGAGAATCACTGAACCAACCTCACTATTTCTAAATTCTAGAAATTGGCTTTAAATTGACACAGATCTTCACTGATCACTCTAATCTTAAAAGAACTCTCCAGCCAATGTTATAAAACTGAATCTTTCTGGACCTCCTTTGGTTTGAAGGAAGGATGCACATGTTAGCATTATGTTTTGTGGCTGATACAATTATCTAGAATAGTGCTTCTCACACCCAAGTGCAGTCCAAAGGCCAGCTGTATCACAACCTCTGGGAGCCTGTTAGCAATGCAAATTCTCAGAATTCACTCCAGGTCTACCAAATCTTTATCTCTAGGAGAAAAGCCTAGGAATCTATGTGTTAACACACCCTGCAGGTGACTCTCATGCCTGCTAAAGTTTGAGAAGCAACAGTATGATCCACTATTTTCTCATTTCTATTTTTCTGGATTCACATACATTTAGGCCTTCTATGTTCTTAATGAAAGATCTCTTAAGCTATTTTATTTTTTATATTATACATAATTTCATTTTGCTACTTGTCTTCTGAGCTCTGAGACACATATCCTCATCATTATATTATTTCTTCTTTCTTAAATTTCCTTTTGAAATATTTCAGACAATATAGAGAATAACATTATGGATACCTATGTAACTAATAACATTATGGGTACCTACCACATAACTTAAGAACAATATTAAAATAGATTTTTACTTATGCTGAATTATTTCCTTAAGTAATTTGTGGAATAAGATGATGAACATGAGTTACAAATCATTTATAACTTATGTTTACACCACATTATTTTCCAAAATCATTGTGACATCAAGAGGGAAGTATATGCTTGACACTGCAATTATATTCTATTCTGTGGTCTTTATTATGGAATAATTCCTCATTCCCCTACTTTATCACAATTTATTAAGCTTCTGGGTATAGTTGGGAATATCTCTGAAATCTGCACTGCACTGAATTAAAAACAATTCTATTTTTGTGATTCAGTACTGCCTGAATCACAGTTGGGTTGTTGCTTTTGTTGACTTCTTTTCCGGAACATTTTTTAAAAGTTCTCGCTCTTGTATTTTTCCAAATAAATGTTATAAAATTATTGTGTCAACTCTCAAAACTACATTCAGTTTGTTGACATTTTGATTAATATTGCTTTAGACCAGTAAAGTAAGTTGTAAGAATAAACATGGTTATAATATGTGTTTTCCAGTCAAAGAATATGACCTCTCTAGAAGGGACAGTTGGCTATTTACCAATAAGAATATGTTATAAACCTACGGATACAGCACAGAAAACAATCCATAAGCATGTAGAAGAATCCTGTATAGTTAATAATAAATAGACAAATTACCATTCTCAATCTCATCTACAGATAGGGCAAGATATTAAATAGAATGGGATTTAGTTTCTAAGTTAAGGTTATCTTCCTAACTATGAGAGTTTTAAGATGCTAAAATACATTCTTTCTCCCCAAACAACTTGATGATAGGAATAGATACCACTTGCTAGGCCTGGAGCTTATGCTTAACATTCATTATCATATTGAAACCTTTGACAACGCTATGAGTAGGTGCAAATTCCAAGGACCTGGATGAGGTGAGACAACCCCCTGAAGCTTCTTCCCAGAGGACCTCTTACCCGCTTGGCCACAGAGACCTCCTGCTGCTCCTCCCACTTCTTCTGTTCTGCTCTCACGCGTGCCTGATACTCTGCCAGGTCAGGCAGCTCTTCCAGCCACCGATGACGAGCGTTCTGCACAGCTATTTCTACCTGGGGAACACGGCACAAGAAAGAGGATCAGAAAGGGAGCTTTCAGAAAGACCCCATTTTTAAATGGCAACTATGACTTTGTGTATATTTTACATTGTATTTCACCACATTATAGTGATACTGACCCCGAGGACCCTAGCTTATCCCAACAGTTGATTCAAACCCTTCTATTGTAAACGTCCCATACAAATGCCGCAACAGGAAGTGGAATCTGTCTGACGGTCAATAACTACTTTAGGAAGCTTTACAGGCAGTCCCCGGTTTACAAATGAGAGAGGCTCTGTAGGTTTGCTCTTAAGTTGCATTTGTATGTCAGTTGGAACGGGCACATTTACCTGTAATAGCACCCATTCATAAGTGCGGGTCAAATATTTATAACTTGGGGGCTTACAAGAACAGCCTCCCTTCATAAGTGTGAGTTGTACATAAGTCAGATGTTTGTAATTTGGGGACCGACTGCCTATATATGAATTACCAATCACCATTTCCCATAATGCCTATTTATCCTGGGAAAAAGGAGGCCTGCCAGAGAGCTGCTTGGTGCCAGCTGCTGTCCAACACTGCCCCTTCCATCTCCTCACTCCTCACGCCCTACACACACGCGCGCGCGCGCACACACACACACTCCCCAGTGGAACCTTACATCTGGCAAATTTTTCTATGGTCAAGAATGAACTTGTACTAAAGAATGAGGGTAATGGTTTAATTCAGGCAAAAATTTAAAACTTGATGGATGAAGAAGGTAAGAAAACTGTCACAAACTACCAGGAGACTGTTTATTAAATAATTTTTCTTTACTCCTTTGTTTTAAAACACATACAGACATACACATAAATACATACCCACAAAAGCAAAGATAATAAATATAAGAGGCAATATTTCTCACTAAAGTGCTACGTGTATCTACCTGTAAACTCCAGGGAGTTAAAAATATGGGAGAAAAAACAGGACGTCTATAGAAATTTATATTACTTTAAAAGTTATTATGAAACATTTCCTTTCCTTCTTATGCTGTTTTTTTCCTCACAAGATTAACAATTTCATAAATACCAAAGCAGTACCCTTAAACTCATCATTTTGTCTATGGAAAATTTACTTAAGTCTATTCAAGGCTTTCAGTAAATATTTCAGACAACTATTTAATTAACCGACTGAAGAAGATGTCCTTGATACCATTACATACATTTGTCTACGTTTGCAGAGTTTAAGGATGTCCCATAAAATCATGAGGAACAATGTAACAAGCAAAACAGCAAGTATTTATCAAAAACCTCACTTCAGGTATTCTCTTAAAAGTTTATAATAATAGATCTAAAATAATAAATATGTAATAGATATTTAAAGGTCCACGGATCTCCTAAGGGCTAGAAACCATGTCAGATAGTCAGTGAGGTCAAAATCATTTCCAAGACACTATTTGCCACCCCCTCCCCTTTTTTTTTTGAGACAGAGTCTCAAGCTATAGCCCTCGGTAGAGTGCCGTGGTGTCACACCTCACAGCAACCTCAAACTCTTGGGCTTAAGTGATTCTCTTGCCTCAGCCTCCCAAGTAGCTGGGACTACAGGCGCCCACCACAATGACTGGCCATTTTTTGGTTGTAGTTGTCGTTGTTGTTTGGCAGGCCCAGGCTGGATTAGAACCCCCCAGCTCCAGTGTATGTGGCTGGTTCCTTGCTGCTGAGCTATGGCACTGAGCCTATTTGCCTTTTTTACTCCCATTCTCTCATGTGTAAACAGCATAGTCCTTCAAAGGCTACATGCTATGTGATGATGTCATTGCTCTGATAGCCAAAGGAATGTAGGTCGGGTATTCCTGTCAAGATTTATTTTCCAATACAGTAAATAGCTATAACCCACACGATCAAAAGTTCTTTCAAGTTCTCAGTTTTCAAAAGTGTAAAAGAGTCCTGAGACCAAAAATTTTGAAAATCACTGTAGTGGATAAGATAGATATATAAGACCATTCATCTCTATGCTGTTAACACAGGCTATACTTTTCTCAGTATGTTGTTTCTTTGGAATCAAGTAACTTGCTTCAGTTAAAAGCTAGTTTTGTGAGTGCTTCAAAGGAAAGGCAACGGCACCACTTTGGGGCAGCTGATGGAAATTATAAACAAAGTTCCACTTAAGGACATGGACATGCTTGCAGATTCAACTCTGCATCAAGTCTCAACACAAATATTGCTAAATAGTTTATTTGCTTAGGTTTACTTCTCTATAACTAACTTAGTGGAGTATTTTCTATAAAACTATAGCTATGAAATATTCATCAGTAAATTGTGCTTTATCCAGATGCGAAGCCACCATCTTTAACCTCAGGCACATTAAGGCTTAGATTGATCTCAGAGGAGCAAACATTTTGTAAACTGAAAGAATACACACAAAAACCAAAGGGTAACAGGTAGAAATATGATGAAGACAATTTTAGGAATAACACGACAGATTTACTGCCCTAGGAATGCACAAAATTTTAGAAGTATAAAGTAATGTATAACTTCAACAGTAGCATTTTACAAGTTTTGATTAAGAGGCAGATAGTTCTATTAATTCCACCAGACTAAACCTGCCTATTACCTGTTTGGCAATATTTTCACAATATTTAATTTCCAATTCAGTTTCAAGTTTCTTCAAAGCCCCTTTGATGGCTATTTCCTTCTCTTGTTCTAAGTTTTGCTGGATCTTTTGCTTCTGCTCTTCCATCATGATTGCCATCTCTTTCTTGGAAATAACATCAGTAGTGGTTACTTGGTCCGTCTGGCTGCCATAATCTGAGGTCTTCTTTTTCATCTCCTTTATAGTTTGATCCAGCTTCGACTGCCACTCCTTTTCAAGCTGTTGAATGAGGTTTTGTTTGATCTGTTTTCAGAAGAAAAGTCATATGAGAAGAAAAATATTAGAATAAGTAAAAACTAGAATCAATAGCTAGCCAAAAAAGGAATCCACAGCTGTGTTTGAAAACCGTCTTGACACTGTTGTGGTAATTACAAGAGGTTTGGAAATTCCGTCAATGAAAATACATTCTCAAGTACAAATTGAAAGTTACTCTTTGACCTAACTATATGACAAAAATTACCCAGAAGATTTAAGTACGTAGTATAAGGTCAGACTATCTTGCTCTCGATATGCAACTTTCTGGAAGCTTTCATACTGCCAGTACAAAGATAATGTAAAAAAAGAAAAAAAAGTTGCTATTATTATGTTGTGCCATTAACACCACACTTTCCACAGAATAGGCACTGAGGAAATCTAATGAAGGAGCTCCAAACTGAACAACCTAAAAAATTGTTTACTCCCTTGAACACATTAGAAGTTTGTTATGTGATTTGACTTTACTATTTTACTATGATACGATTTTACTAAGTAGATTGCATTCAAGAGGAAGGCATTATTGGAAGAACGTCTTAATGATTTTTCCACTTTAACAGTGTGATAGAATGATCTAAACACAATCAGTCTTAGGCAAAGCTGTGAAACAGCAAACTCTGTCTTCCTTTCTGTTCCCCACCTCCCAGATACCCAGGGTTCTCAGACTGCCTCCCTGTGACCAGATGAACTGCAATTCATGGGAAGAAGAACCTTGTCTAAAGAAGCTTCAGAATTATTTTTCCTCTCCAAATAAATTTTTAAAATCACAATTGGATCTTAACTTTCCAGGGCACTATTAGCATTTCCTAACCTCATTTGCTGTGTAGGCAATAGAGGTCATATACTCTGTACTTCTGAGCTTACCCATTCCTTCTTTCTTTTAACCTATGATGTGGATTATTTGTTAATTATAGATACTGGTCTACAGTTTTCAGAAGGAAGCATTTCACAGTATGATATTAGATCATAGTCTCATGTTGTGGAAAAAAGTGCCCTTAAAACCTGCTATGTCCTGAATTGGGTTGAAGAGTCATGAGGGGGCTAAACCTTTTTTTTTTTTTTTTTCAGTTTTTGGCCGGGGCTGGGTTTGAACCCGCCACCTCCAGCATATGGGTCTGACACACTACTCCATTGAGCCACAAGCACTGCCCCTTTTCTCTATTCTTTCATTATGGAATTCCGAGTAATTAAAATTGGGACCTTGGAAAATGGTC
>CAUYRH010126048.1:0-34031 GCA_963574655.1 Perodicticus potto
AGAATTATTATCAAACACGTACTGAGTTTCAGTCTGGGATTACGGGAAGGGTTCTGGAGATAGATGGGTGATGGTTACACAAAAGCATGAATGTGCCTAATGTCACTGAACTGTAGACTTAAAAATTTATCACAGATTAGATGGCTATGAGAGACTGGTTTCATTTCTTGTTTCAAATGTCCATGTCTCTATTTGTGTGCTAAAACCCAAAAGCATACAGTGAGGAAAAGAACTCTATTCAATAAATGGTGCTGGGAAAACTGGATAACCACATGTAAAAAGTGGACCCACACCTTTCCCCACTTATAAAAGTAGATTCAAGATGGATAAAAAATTTAAATCTAAGGCATGAAATAATAAAAATCCTCAAAGAAAGTGTGGGGAAAACATGCGAAGATATTGGCCTGAGGAAAGATTTTATGAAGAAGACTTCCATAGCAATTGCAACAACAACAACAGAAATAAACAAATGGGACTTAACTAAACTGAATAGCTCCTGTATAGTTAAGGAGACAATAACCAAAACAAACCACAACCTTCTGAATGGGAAAAGATATTTGCATATTATGAAAGCTTGATAACTAAGATCTACAGAGAACTCAGCTAGATCAACAAAAAAAGATCCAACAATTCCATATAGATGAGAGAATGAATAGAACATTCTCTAAAGAAGACAGATGAATGGCTAACAAACATGAAAAAATGCTAATTATTCCTAATCATCAGAGAAATGCATATCAAAACTACCCTGAGATATCACCTAAACCCAGTGAGAATGGCCCACATTACAAAGCCTCAAAGCTACAGATGCTGTCATGGATGTGGAAAGAAGGGAATAATTTTACATTGCTGGTAGGAATGCAAATGAATACAACCTTTTTGGAAGGAAGTATGGAAAAAACTCAAATTAGACCTCCCATTTGAACCACCCAGAAGAATAAACATCCTTTCATCAAGAGGACATTTGCATTAGACTGTTAATTGCAGCTCAATTTACAATCACCAAAATGTGGAAACAGCCTCAAGGCCCACCAACCCAGGAATAGATTAACAAGCTGTGGTATATGTATACCATGGAATACTATTCAGCCACTAAAAAAGATGGAGACTTTACATCCTTTATATTAACCTGGATGGATGTGGGATGTCTTCTTAGTGAAGCATCACAAGAATGGAGAAGCAAGAATCCAATGTACTCAATTCTAACATGAAGGCAATAGATGAGCTAATACATGGTGGGAGGTAGGGGAATGAGGGAGTAGAGAGAGGGGAGGAGGGAGAAGGATGGGAGGTGTATGGCACACCTCTTGGGGGTGAGACACAATTATAAGAGGGACTTTATCTAACAACTGCAATCAGTGTAACCTAATTCTTTCTGCCCTCAGTGAATCCCAAACAATAAAAAAAGAAAGAATTCCATATCACAGTGTAAAAAAAAGATCAAGGCACAGATAAGTAATGCTGGGAAGTGAGAGATCAATAAACAGAGGCATGAACTGATGTGGACACAGTCTCCCAGGGCACCCAAGACCAGGAGCAGATGAGGGCAGGGAAGATGTAGCCCAGAGGCCAGGGAAAACTCAAAAGGTGGCTGGCATTTGAGTTGGGTTTGAGGTTGACAGAAATTTTGACCAAAGAAGACCTCTGTAGGTCAAGAGTCTTCCCAGACAGAGGAATTAGTGAGGTGAAAGCACATAAGATTCAAATTCTGTTTAGGAGAATTGCAAGTGGTAGGACGACCCACGAGTGGTAGGACTCAAGGCAGGGTATGTGTGTGTTTGTGTGTGTGTGAGTGTGTGTCTCTGTGTGGCTGTGTATGTGTGAGTGCATGCCTCTGTGTGTGAGTGTGTATCTGTGTGTCTGTGTGTGTGTCTGTGTCTCTGTGTGTGAGTGTGTGTGTGTCTCTGTGTGTGTGAGTGTCTGTGTATGTGTGTCTGTGTGTGTGAGTGTGTATGTCTGTGTGTGTGAGTGTGTGTTTGTAAGCAGTAGGTAAGGCTGCAATAAAACAAAACAAAGCAAAAACAAACCCAGGGTTGGGGGGATGGACCGAGGTTAAACCCCAGCCCAGCTCAGCTTTCCCTGGCTGAGCTCTACCCGGCTTTGATGAGCTGCTCTCTCTTCACTACAAGACCATGTCTTCTGTCTTCTGTTTTCACATGTTCCTTTCAACTTCGTGTCCTCCCATGTTTTGCAGAACAATTTTTCATATTTATTAACCTCCACCCAGAAAAAAAAATCTCTGTTAAAACTAAGCATTGCAAGCCTGAGGCTCGGCCTGTAAGCAGCACAAAAAATCTGGTAGAATCTTTAAAATTTCAGCCTCTTCTTTTTCTCTTCTACACAGGTCTAGATGAGAGAAATTTCTTTTATCCTTCCTAGGTCATATAGAGCCAACCCATCTCTATTACCATGACCACAGGAGGCAAATCGGCCATAGCCTATTTGGGTTTTATAGGGTTCATAATGGTTTTTCATCTGATGCCCCTAGAGTATTTGACTGACTACCCATTGTGCCCCTGTGCCATTGTACCCCATTTCTCAGAAGAGAGAACCAAAGTCCATGGTCACTAGTGCATAAATGCCAGCGCTGAACTGAAGAGCCGGAACTCATGTCTGTCTGAGTCGATTGGTAAAATAGTTCTTGCCCAACATCAGTGAGAAATAGAACTGTGACATTCTATCTCATAATCAAGGGATTAAAGGCTGATATTTGAAGATGGTTGAAGGTTCAAAATCATGGATTCTTCCACCTCTCCTTCCACTGTAGCCATATTAAATATTAATTCCCTTTGTCTTTGCAAATACGGAAATTGGCTAAGACACACATCATAAAAAATGCAAGGTAAAGCTTCATTCTAATTTCAGCTCTTGTATTAGAAAGGGATTCAGATAACTTTCCTCCCTGCTGCTGGGATTGAATGTTTGATCTCTTTTGTCCTTGGTCAGTGTCGACCAGAAGAATGTGGGTGTTCATGGAGTAGCAAGAGATCAAGGACAAATTCCCATCAGGAGCCTGACCATCTAAGTTCCAGGAATCAATAACCACTGCATTTTAAACATCTTCAGGAGCCAGGGGCCCCGAGGAGGAGTCCTTCTGAGACAAGGGTGTCTGCATCTCATAAGAGGACTCAGGAGGGACCTGGAGGCAGCTCAGGTTAGAGGACCCAGCAGGACAAAAGGAAGCCACTGGCTGCAAGCTCCTGAAGGGACTTTTTTCTTTTTTTCTGTGCTAATTTCAACCATCTCTGTTAGGCTTTTAAAAATAATAATTTTGATTGATTTTATTTCTTAAAAGGAATATATGTTCTTGGCAGGATATTTCAAAGATGCAAGGAGGCAAAGAGAGGATAAAAATTAACTGTGATACAAGAAATGTGTAAGAATACCAGACGCTCAAGTCACAGCAGTGTTTACAGCTAAGAGGAGGGAAAAGCATGTAATGAGAAAGGAATGCACGAGGACCGTCTCTTATATTGGTAATGTTTTATTTCTTTGGCTAAGTGTTGAGTACCTGGGTATGCATTATACTTTTTCTTTTCTTACATTGTAATAATATGCCTCAGATAATTCAGAATACATCTTTTAAGCCATCTGTTTTACCTATTGCCACAAACTCAGGTCCTAGCACAGCCCTTGCTACATTTTAGATGCCTAATAAACATTTCTTGAATGAATTAATAAACTGTGTGCTATGTCTGAGCTTTGGTTTCTCTTCATCTGGAATATAGGGCTGGCAGTGTCTACCCCCAACATTATCATGCACTAGCTTTTATAGGATGCCTCGCTGGGTACCCACCTGGGCAGAGCTGACAGGTACAAAATGGTTCTCACTGGTCTGGTAGTTTTAGACTTCAAATATCCTGGCCTTGGTTCATAAAAAGAAGCACCCACCGCCCTACTTTACTTAAAAGATTTTTCTTCGCTCTTTTGAAGGCAGGTTCAAATGGGAGCCCTGGGATACTCATTTTTATATAATCCCTTTGAACTTCAAAATGCACATGATAGAAAACAGGATGACACGAGCAGTTTTACCTTCTCTTCTGGCTAACTACTGTTTACAAAGTTGGTTGCTCTGGTTTAGCTCAGAAAGCCTTTTCAAGGCTCAAGCAGTTAATTACAGATGCCTCCGGGGCTGCAGAACTGGAGCCACACTCAGAAATCTACAGCTTTAACTAGACTTGGGGCAGGGAGGAGGGGAGGAAGTGTCACTCAGGCAAGCACAGCTGAATGTGAGTAATTCCAGGACCAGAGTCTCTGCAAGTCCTGCCTCACCCCCACATCCATTTGCAGGAGCTTATAAAAACCATAGTCATTGCAAAATCACTCTTCCCAAGGGAAACCTACTGTGTGAATCAGGAAGTTATGGAGACTGAGACATCCTATAATCTGCTATGTGCAAACTGATGACCTAGGAAAGCTGATAGTATAGTTGCCAGGCCTAAGAGGCAGAAAGCCAGTCCCAGTTTTTTGGCCTGAGACCCAGGAGCACAGGACAGGAAGACAAAACCTCAGCTCATGCAGTCAGCAGAGGGAAGACTCATCCTCTCTTCCTTCACACGTTTGTTCTACTCAGACTCTTAACAGATTAGATAACGCCCACCCACAATGGGGAGAGTAATCTTCTTTACTCAGTGTACATATTGGAATGGTCATCCCTCTCAGAAACTCCCTCATAGACACGTTCAGAAATAATAATATGTAACCAGATATCTGGGCACCCTGTGTCCAGTCAAGTTGACATATGAAATTAACCTTTACACCTGGCCCCTGGCCTAGGGTGGAGGGATGTGAGGTACTAATAATTCAACCATTTGATTCACAAATCTTTACTGACCACTTGCTGCATGCCAAGTCACACACTAGGCACTAAGCAAGGACATAGATGGGGATAAGAGAGATTAAATTCCTAGTCTCAGGGAGCTTACATCTTCTCAGAGAGAAACAGAAGATAAAAAAGGTGAAGAAAACATAGAAAAATATTACACAGAGATGAGTGCTCTTTTCAATAAATTTAAATGGAGAGAGGTGACAAAGAGTGAGAGAGTTTGCTAATGGATGAGGGAGTGGAATTCAATTTGAGATATGGTTGACAGGAAGAGAGCAGCTACAAAAAATCTCAAAGTGTCCCCCACTTTTCTTTTTTAACTCTTTTCTCATGTGTCTTACTCTGCATCCTTTGAGAGAAACATTTCTTCTTACCATGCCCAGTTCATTTTCTTCCCAAGCAGAATCCCCCAAACCCAGGAGGTACTCAATAGTTGTTTGCAGAATTAACAAATGCATTCAGTTATCAACTGTATTCTCTTGACTAAGCCCCTTAACTAGAAGAAAAGGTTTCATGTACTGCAGCTTGAGTCCTCTGATAACAAGCATTATTACATTTTAAACAATTTCCTCTTTTAAAGAGATAATCAAACTCTTACCAATAGTCAGCTATCAAAAAAAAACATTCATATATTAGGTGCCCATGACATACCCAGGCCTAAGAATTCATAGTCGTGTACCACCCCTATCCACAGAGGGATTAGAGGCAGCAGAGACATATGCTTTAACAGATGGAGAAGGGACATGAGCCCTACAACAGGTTTAGTAAAGAAATAGAATTGTTTGGTTGATTTGTACAGAAAAGTTCATGCCTCTCACCTTCCCCAGAGTCTCTGTCTAGGCTCTTCTGGGAAAAATGGCCCAAAGAGATGGTGTACATATAACTTTTTCTTCTTTCTGTGAATTGTCATGTTAAGATTCACCTGTTTAATAACTTTCCCATAAGTCTTAGACACTGTCATAGCTTCCAAAGCAACAAGGTGAAGGCAAAAGTGGGAAAGATGAAATACAGGTGTTTCTCCCTTCAGGTATGTGAAATCCAACAGGCTTGGAACAGAGATGTCAAGTTCAGAGTTTATTCTGATGAAGATAGCCGGCAAACAAGTCTGAATTAGAAACTTTTCCTCCTGCCCCACATCATCATGTGGGCAGGAGTCTGTTGCAACAAGGAGGGAAGAGTGCAAATGAACCCTGTGTCTCCTGCTCATGTTCACTGGGGCCATTAAAGAATTGAAGAGAATTGAGAGCAGCAGAATATTTGCAGAAGCCACTCACAGTCACACCTGGACCAATAACACCTCCTAAGATTTTGCCAGATAATTAGTGCCTTTTTAAAACTCATATTACCCCTGGCTCTTATGGACATAGCAACAGGGTGGAGTGAGAATATTGTAGCCATGTTCTAACATGTTGGGTAAAGAATCTAAAATATATAAAAGATCATTAAACAACCCTGGAGTGAGAGGAATTGAGACTCACTCCCTGAAAATATCAAAGGAGGAATATTAAATATTTGGGTGCATAATGTATATATAGAATGTATAATGTGTGTGTGTGTGTGTAGGCATGCTGTAAAATCAAAATGCAATTTCTCTCAAATGCCTGCATTTGGGAAGCCCTTTTGAATTTTTTTCAGATGCCTAAATTAAGACATTGTACTATTTGCCACTAGGGGAAAAAAATCTGAGATATCGGAATCACAGGCAGAGAGAAACAGAAGAGAGAAAAGAAGAGAGAGAGATTACACATGACACCACTCCTGCCTCTAATCATATGAAAAGGCCATTACAGGCTCAGTGTCTGTGGCTCAAGTGGCTAAGGCACCAGCCACATACACCTGAGCTGGCAGGTTCGAATACAGCCCAGCCCACCAAAACAACAATAACTGCTGCAACCAAAAAAAAGAAAGAAAGAAAGAAAAAAAGCCAGGCATTGTGGCAGGCACCTGTAGTCCCAGCTACTTGGGAAGTGGAGGCAGGAGAATCACTTGAGCCCAGGAGTTAGAGGTTGCTGTGAGCTGTAATGCCATGGCACTCTATCCAGGGCGACAGCTTGAGGCCCTGTCTCAAAAAAACCCAAAAAAACCCATTATATTATATTGCAGAATCACAAATTTCATGTCCCTGCTCATAGAAAGAAGCAACTCATAAATTTGCCTTATAGAAGACTTATTATAAATTATATAATTATATTAGTGCTAAGCTATGACTTGGAATCAATCAGACATAAGCCTTTCAAATAATATCACTTTCTTCTCAATTTTAGAGCAAAGTTTCTATGCTGAAGCTAACCTAAAATTTACACACACACACACACTTTTATCTCTAAAATAGGTACTCTCAGATAAAATTATCAAAATTGATACAAGATCTCCAATATGAGAAAGTATTAATAGTTAAGTGAAACATTCTGACAAGAAAAGAGAACTACAAAGTCTGGATGCCAGTAAACTGTGATTTCTCACTGAATGTGTGTGGTGTGCCTGCGGGAGTGCTGCCTCTTCACAAGAAAATGTCAACTGGAGATGCCACATTCCCCTCATCTCCTCTATGGTAATTGCTTCCCTCTCTCCATGAGGTAGCCCCTTTCTCCCAGAAGGACAGATCAAAGGGACCTTCCAATGCCCCCACACCTAGGGAATGCCTTTCTTGTTTGCTATAGTATAGGAAAAATTATTCTGTGCTCCCTGAAGATGCTAAGGATGAAGCCTGAGCCGCAGAGGCGTGCTGAGCACCAGAGCTACTGGCCTGAGGGGTGACCACCTCAATGTCATAGACTTGCCTGGAGCATGTTGTGAGGCAGAAGGCAGAGGTGGCGCTCACGAGATAACCAGTAGCTGATTCAAACACCAAAATCCATAGTGAAGCTTGTGAGCATAGGATGTTATTAAAAGGTATGCTACTTTCATTTTTTTATTTATATGAGGATACATACAATTGAGTTACATTATTTACATTGAGTCCTTCACCTAGGAAGTGTGCCATATACCCCTACACTGAACACATTAGGTGGGAATTCATCAAACTCTCTCTTCCCCTCCCCTCTGCTTGAATTTAATTGTGTTTTTCCCTCATGTCAACTTATAGTTGTTAATCTAGTTCCAACTTAATATTGAGTATATGTGATGCTGGATTTTTCATTCTCGTGATACTTAACTGAGAATGTTCTCCAAATCCTTCCAGGTTGTTATGAGAGATAAAAAATCACCGTCTTTTTGTGCTTGATTAGTACTCCACAGTATACATATACCACAGCTGATTAATCCCTTCATGGGGATTAATAGGCACTTGGGTTATTTCCACATCTTTGTGAGTGTGAATTGAGCTGCTGTAAACATTTGAGTGCAAATGTCCTTAAGGTAAAAAAATCACAATTTTTTTTCTTTGGGGTAGATACCTAGTAATGGAATTGCAGGGTCAAATGGAAGGTCCACTTTTAGTTTTCTGAGGATTCTCCATATTTCTTTCCATAAAGGCTGTACTAGTTTGCAGCCCCACCAACAGTGCATGAATCTCCTCTCCACATCCACACCAGCACATGGAGCTTTGGAACCTTGTGGTGTGGTATCTCAACGTGGTTTTGATTTGCATTTCTCTGGTGATTAGGGATGATGAGCATTTTTTCATGTGTTTGTCAGCTATTCGTCTGTCCTCATGTGAAAAGATTCCATTCATGTCTCTTGCCCAGTTATGAATGGGGATGTTTCTGCTTTTCTTGTTGATTTGCTTGAGTTCTTTGTAGATACTGGTTAGACTCAACCAGGGGAAAAGGTATGCTGCTTAAAACTAATTTTGCAACTCACACAAACTGATTGGAGATATATATTGAGAAGTATGATGCCCTCTTCACTGACTAAGCTTTCCTTCTTCATTTATTTATCTGCGTTTTCCCCCCTCCCACCAAGTAAATGTCAGCTACAAGAAGGTGAGACCTGGTCTGCCTTCTTCACTGCTGTCGCTGCAGTGTCCAGCACATAGTATGGAACATAATAAATCCTTGTAAAATGAATAAATGTAAAGAAAATACCAAAAGAGAATAAATTGGGAATTAATAGTGGTTATTCTGGACAAAGATTGTGGGATGGCAAGTATTCTTTACACTTTTCTATCTGTTCAATTTTTTGAAATAATATCCTTCTCATTAGAAAAAAGTAGAATGAATATGGCTAGAGTAAAATCCAATATATCACTAATATTGATATTATCTAAGAAGTAATAGGCAAGTTCTTATTTTGTAGAATTGCTTTGGCTATTCAGGGTGTTTTCTGGTTCCATACTGCATCGGTAACTAATTTTTCAAAACCTTCCAAGTAGCACGTTGGTATTTTAATGGGGATTGCATTAAATCTGTAAATTGCTTTGGGTAATAGAGACAGTTTAACAATGTTGATTCTTCCAAGCCATGAGTATGATATACAGAAAGAAGGTATTCTCAACCACCTCCCTTCTACCAAACTTACTTTTTCACCCATTGGCAATGCTACTAGTAAAAAACAATCATGTACATGAACCACATGTGTTGTGGTGCAAAGTGAGAGATCAGATATAGAGTCAGAAATAGAAGGCCCTTTCTTCATCAGCCTTAATGGAACATTTGGATAGATAAAGGAGGCTGGGGGTCCGTTTGGGATCAGGGAGAATGGAGTAATAGAATGTTCTGCATTTATTTATTTTTATTCAGATAATTATGAGGGTACAAGTGATTAGGTTACATTGTTTGTGCTTCTAAGGTAAAGTTCAAGTTGTAGTTGAGGCGGTTGAGCCCCTCATCTTGTAGGCCTGCCTTACACCCTCACTATTTGCCTATGAGATGAGAACTTACCAATCCTCCTTCCTCTCCTACCCTCTTCCCTCTTCCCTTCACTTGAATATATTGCATTATTCTTTCCTGTGGGCATGTATTTTTTTTTCTATTAGATTCATATTAGTACTGAGCGCATTGGATACTTGCATTTCATTCTTGTGATACTTTACTAAACAGAATATGTTTCAACTCTATCCAGGTAAATACAAAAGGTGTAAAGTCATCATCTTTTTATAGCTGAATAGTATCCCACAGCATACATATACCACAGTTTATTAATCCATTCATGGGTTGCTTCCATGTTTTGGCAACTGTGAAGAGAGCTGTAATAAACATTTTAATGCAAATGTCCTTGTGGTAAAATGATTTATTTTCTTCTGGATAGATTCCTAGTAGTGGAATTGCAGGATCAAATGGGAGGTCTACATTTAGCTCTTTGAGGATTTTCCATACTTCTTTACATAAGGGCTGTATTAGTTTGCAATCCCACCCACAGTGTAAAAAAATGACAGGAGAATGTTAGGAATTCAAGGCTGTCAAATGAAGAGGGGAGCGGGTATCCAGGGAGCCAGGGGAAGGGGCAGGGGTGGGCAGGTTAAAAGCCAAGACAGAGCCAGTGAGAAATCTCCAGTGCCAGGAAATGTTTGATGAATTATTGGGATCGTGACATTTATGTTTCATCACATTCATTGCCTATTCTGTTTTACATGTAATCTTTAGCTATTGCTGCACAATTTTCAGTTATATAAATATCTGCTAGACAGGACAGCCTGTGTCAGTGCTACTTTGAAGACCAAGTCATGCTGGTACAGAGAAAAAAGTGGCTTGTAAGAGATAAGAAGCAGGAGGTGAGAAGTCCATCCAAGGCAGAGTCTCAAAGCCGGGGATGACAAGAGAGTGTAAGTTCTCTCCACCCCAGGCTCTCCAAGAATACCTGAGATACAGGGCAGAGATGCTGAAAGAAGCCTTTTATTGGATTGGTGCTCTATATATTTTTTTCTTTTCTTAAAGCTATTTTTATTATATGTATTTATATGTCTATCTATTTGATAGACATATGCATAGCAAAAAGGTTACTATGACATCAGGCCAGTTAATTCATCCGTCTTTCACATCATCACCTTTTGTGTGTTAATGAGTGATAAGAACCCCTGAAACCTAGTATCTCAGAAAATATATACATTTTAGATGAATATTAAAGGGAAGAGAAAGCTAAAGTAACAAATGAGAGCATGGACGTCTTCCCAGAGGAAATGATATTTAAACGGAATCTAGAATAACAGGAGAATCTCACCACACAGATAAGGCTGAGGAGGAAGGGAAGAGAGAATATGCAAATGCAAGAGGCATAAAAGACAGGAGAGTGTTTGGGGTCATTAGATCTCATCCTATGGAGAATTAATGGGACATGCTTTTGGATAGTATCCAGACCTTCTGTGTAATGTTCATATTAAATTTAAAAGATAGGCCCATTTATTCCATAAGTGGTGCTAGGAGAACTGGATAACCACATATAAAAGACTGAAACTGGACCCACACCTTTCTCCACGAACAAAAAATGATTCTAGATGGATAGAAGACTTTAATCTAAGGCATAAAGCAATTAAAATCCTCAAAGAAAGTATAGGGAAAACACTGGAAGCTATCAGCCCGGGGGAGGACTTTATGAGAAAGACTTCTGAGGCAATATAGCAACAACAAAAATAAACAAATGGGACTTAATGAAACCGAAAAGCTTCTCTACAGCTAAGGTGGCAACAACCCAAGCAATCAGACAACCTATACATTGGGAAAGGATGTTTGTATGTTTTGATTCAGACAAAAGCTTGATAATTAGGATCTACAAAGAACTGAAATTAACAAACATAAAGAGCCAACAATCCCTTAGATCACGGGGCAATAGAGATGAATAGAACCTTCTCCAAAGAAGACAGACAAATGGCTAACAAACATATGAAAAAATGATTATCATCCCTAATTATTAGAGAAATGCAAATCAAAACCACCCTAAGATATCATCTAACCCCAGTGAGAATGGCCCACATTACAAACTCTCAACACTGCAGATGCTGGCATGGATGTGGAGAGAAGGGAACACTTTTAAACAGCTGGTGGGACTGCAAACTGATACCACCTTTTTGGAAGGAAGTATGGAGAACCCTCAAAGAACTCAAGCTAGGCCTCCCATTTGATCCTGCAATCCCATTACTGGGTATCTACCCAGAAGAAAAAAAATCCTTTTACCATAAGGAGTCTTGTACTAAACTGTTTATCGTAGCTCAATTTACAATCACCAACATGTGGAAACAACCTAAATGCCCACCAACCCAGGAATGGATTAACAAGCTGTGGTATATGTACACCATGGAATACTATTCAGCCACTAAAAAATAGGAGACTTTACAGTCTTTGTATTATCCTGGATGGATGTCAAACACATTCTTCTTAGTAAAGCATCACAAGAATGGAGAAATAAGAATCCTATGTACTTAATTCTGATATGAGGATAATTAAGAACCTAGCACACAGTAGGGGGGTAAGGGAAGGGGAGAGTAGAAAGAGGGAAGGAGGGAGGGGGTGGGGGATTAGGGGTGTGGGACCACTTTTGGGGGTTGGGACACAAATATGAGGGTCCTTATCTAACAAAAGCAATCAATGTAACCTGGTTTGGGGTACCCTCAATGAATCACCAATAATAAAAATAAATAGATAAATAAATAAATAAAATAAAAGGTAGACCCAATGCAGAGAAGGAAAGCACTGTGCCAGACAACGTGTGGTTGCACAGCGTCTGAAGACCCACCTTCTAACACTGACTCTATCACTGACTTAAGCAATCAGTTTTCCTGATCTTCCATTCCTTCATCTGTACAGGCCATGAAACTATACAAGGATGTGCTTATACTCTCACAACATTGTACAGCAAAATCAGAGAAAATTGTTTTCCCTGAGCAATGCTGTAGGACAAGCCCACACCAAAAGTGCCCAGAACAAGGAAAGGCCCGGATTTAATGCCAGTGCTGGAACTGAATTAAGACAAAAGGAACAAACGGTACCCTCCAAAGAACCTGGGTAAGATATTTTCTGATGTGTTGAATGAATACGATGTAATTTTAACAAATGCAGTCCAGAGCTGGTCTCCTGTGCCCTTTGCTGGCGTGACAATGTGGAATGTGAGGCTCCAAGGTTGGAGCTTGGTTCTTGCCACTTCTTGAGGCTGTTTCTGTTGTTATTGTTATTGTTGTAATTTTCAGCCATTTCTCTCAGACTGTCTTCAATTATCTCTGTTATGTAAAAGGTACAGAATAAAAATATAGCACCCAAGGCAGGCAGATTGCTGAAGCTCAGGAGTTTGAGATCAGCCTGAGCAAAAGCAAGACCCTGTCTCTACCAAAAATGAAAACCTGAGGCAAAAGGATCACTTGAGCCCAAGATATTGAGGTTGCTGTGAGCTAAGATGCCAGGACACTCTACCCAGGACCACAAGTGAGACTCTGTTCAAAAACATATATGTAGATAGTGCCTGGTATTTGGCACCCAGTGTGTTGCAAGGTTAATGAGCTCCCAAGTTATGCACCCTGAAGATACTAGTGTTTTTACTTCCTCTAGGGAATGTGAAGGTATTAAATATTAAGTGTGGCAGGAGAGTAATGAGTTTAACAGAAATAGTCCTACAGAAGGCAAAGTGGACAGGCCCCTCTGATGGACAGGCACTGCACAGGCACACAGCCCCTCTGATGGACAGGCACTGTGCAGGCACGCAACCCCTCTGATGGACAGCATGTGGCCCCTCTGATGGACAGGCACTGCACGGGTATGCGTCCCCTCTGATGGACAGTGCAGCCCCTCTAATGGATAGGCACTGCACAGGCACACAGCCCCTCTGATGGACAGCGCTTGGACTCTCTGATGGGCAGGCACTGCACAGGTGCATGGCCCCTCTGATGGACAGTGCGGTCCTTATGATGGATAGGCACTGCACAGGCACGTGACCGCTCTGATGGACAGAGCGTGGACCCTCTGATGGACAGTGCTTGGACTCTCTGATGGGCAGACACTGCACAGGCACACGACCCCTCTGATGGACAGAGCACAGAACCTCTGATGGACTGGTACTGCACAGGCACACAGCCCTTCTGATGAACAGCGTGGTCCTTATGATGGACAGGCATTGCACAGGCACACGGCCCCTCTGATGAACAGAGCGTGGACCCTTTGATGGACAAGCACTGCACAGGCGCATGGCCCCTGTCATGGACAGCACGTGGACCTTCTGATGGACAGGCACTGCACAGGGACGCAGCCCCTCTGAAGGACTGTCTGTGGACCTCTGACGGACAGTGCATGGACCCTGATAGACAGGCACACTTTTGCACTTTCTATCTCTTAGTGTGAAATGCTCCAGGTCTGAGTACCAGGACGGGCCCTGTGCACTTCTCTAAGCCTGGGTGCTCCCTAGAGCCATGTCTGTTCATCTGCTTTGAAATAACCTGAGGCCTCAGATGAGACCCTTCAAATGATCTTTAGATCCTGAACTCATGTCTCCTAAGTCAGGACATCAAAGCCCTTGGAAAGTGAGCTTTACCAGTGTACCAAGGAGTTCTCTGGACATGAAGGTGGGAGTTAGACTTGTGGGCAAGTATCTAGGCTTCCCTGACACTGTATTTCAAATGTTATTGTGGGTAAGACTTTATTATTATTTTTTTATTAAATCATAGCTGTGTACATTGATGTAATCATGGGGTACAATGTGCTGGTTTTATATACAATTTGAAATTTTTTTCATCAAACTGGTTAACATAGCCTTCGCCGAATTTTCTCAGTTACTGTGTTAAGACATTTATATTCTACACTTAGTAAGTTTAACATGTACCCTTATAAAATGCACTGTGGGTGTGGTTCTACCAATTATCCTCCCTCCACCTATCCTCCCCCTCTCTCCTCCCCCTCCCCTCTCCCTTCCTTCTTGGGCTATAATTGGATTATAGCTTTCATATGAAAGCTATAAATTGGTTTCATAGTAGGACTGAGTACATTGGATACTTTTTCTGCCATTCTTGAGATATGTGGCTAAGAAGAATATGTTCCAGCTCCATCCATGTAAACATGAAAGAGGTAAAGTCTCCATCTTTTTTAAGGCTGCACAATATTCCATGGTGTACATATATCACAATTTATTAGTCCATTCATGGGTCAATGGGCACTTGGGCTTCTCCCATCACTTAGCAATTATGAATTGGGCTGCAGTAAACATTCCTCACATTATATCTTTGTTATAATGTGATTTTTGGTCTTCTAGTAGAGGAATTGTAGGATTGAATGGGAGGTCTATTTTTAGATCCCTAAGTGATCTCCAAACATCTTTCCAAAAGGAACGTATTAGTTTGCATTTCAATCAGCAATGTTTCCTTTTCTCCACATCCACACCAACAACTCTGGTTTTGGGATTTTGTGGTGTAGGTTAATCTTCCTGGAGTTAGATAATATCTCAAAGTGGTTTTGATTTGCATTTCCCTGATGATTAAGGATGATGAGCATTTTTTCATGTGTCTGTAGGCCGTGCACCTGTCTTCTTCAGAGAAGTTTCTCTTCAAGTCCCTTGCCCACCCCGAGTGTGGGATCACTTGTTCTTTTCTTGCTAAAACATTTGAGTTCTCTGTGGATTCTGGTTATTAAACCTTTGTCGGAGACATAACCTGAAAATATCCTCTCCCATTCTGAGGGCTGTCTCCTTACTTTACTTACTGTGTTGTTGGCTGTACAGAAGCTTTTTAGTTTAATCAGATCCCAGTAATGTATTTTTGGTGTTGCTTCAACTGCCTGGGGGATCCTCCTCCTAAAATATTCACCCAGGCTGATTTCTTCAAGAGTTTTCCCTGCACTTTCTTCTAGTATTTTTACAGTTTCATGTCTTAAGTTTAAATCTTTAATCCTCAATTGATGCAGAAAAATCTTTTGACAATATCCATCATCCTTTCATGATCAGAACACTTGAGAAAATTGGTACAGAAGGGACATTTCTTAAACTGATAGAGGCCATCTACAGCAAACCCATAGGCAATATCATATTGAATGGAATTAAATTGAAATCATTTCCACTCAGATCATGACCCAGGCAAGGTTGTCCATTGTCTCCAGTGCTTTTTAACATTGTAATGGAAGTCTTAGCCATCGCAACCAGGCATGAAAAGGCAATCAAGGGTATCCATATAGGGTCAGAGGAGATCGAACTTTCACTCTTCACAGATGATATGATTGTATATCTGGAAAACACCAGGGATTCTACTATAAAACTCTTAGAAGTGATCAAGGAATACGGCAGCATCTCAGGTTACAAAATCAACACTCACAAATCTGTAGCCTTTGTATATACCAACAATAGTCAAGCTGAACAAACAGTCAAGGACTCTACTTGGTTCATGGTAGTGCCAAAGAAGATGAAATATTTGGGAGTTTACCTAACAAAGGACGTGAAAAATCTCTATAAAGAGAACTATGAAACTCTGAGAAAAGAAATAGCTAAAGATGTTAACAAATGGAAAAACATACCATGCTCATGGCTGGGAAGAATCAACATTGTTAAAATGTGGGTAAGACTTTAAAAATCTACACAAGCCAGTGTCTCTCAAGCAGTGTTGTCATTAAATGCCAATTAATCAATTTTATAATGAGCTAAGACTTAAGAGAGCTACCCAACAGAAAAATCACAACCTCTTTCCTACAGGAGCGTGTGGTTTATGTAAGAATGCTAAACACACACGTAAGAAGGCAAACAGGAGCACGAGTGAAGGGCCCTGAGGATATGGATAACAACACATCTGAAGGTCACATTTGTTAGCTTGACAATTGAGGACATAAACTGAACTGCTTTGTTCTCCAATATATTTCCAGAAACAACCACACATAATGGGAGGGTCCCAAAATGTTTGCCAGATAGAAAGATAAGTGTAGAGATCTGGAGTGATCGTCCAGGAAGGCTGCAGTATTATACATAAAGTTGCACACAATTTTCAGAAGATAGAATGTACAGGGCAATAAATGATCATCTAATCTGGAGAACATCTAATTAATTAGAACATCTAATCTGGAGCTGGATGTCCTGTGAATCCTGGTTCCACCACCAGGTGACCTCAGGCAAGTTATTTAACTCCTATGTGCCTTAGTTTCTTTATATATGAAATGGAGACAAGCAGAGAATGGTGGGTAAAAGTGGATACTTACAAAATGATGGAATACAAGTAGTACTGTGTGTGGGCCAGGGGTAATGATGGCGGAGATCAGATCATCACAAACATTCTGAGGTTGGGGTAGGATAAGGCACGGCACAGGAGTGTGTGAGAGTGTGAGTGTCAGCTGGGTGGTGGGCACGTGAGGTGGCAGTTGTGTTGGGGAGCCATGAGAAAGGACAAAAGAAAGATAAGACCAGGTCGGAGACTCCCCAGACACCATGTGGCTTCATGATGCGAATACCTGAAAGTTTTGCAAAGAGGCGTACATCAAAGAGTGTTTTTTAAGGTGAAAAAATAATTTAGTTTGCATTACTTTTTTTGTGAGTTTTTTTCTTTTTTTGAGACAGAGTCTCACTCTGTGGCCTTGGGTAGAGTGCCATTGCATTATAGCTCACAGCAACCTCAAACTCCTGGGCTCAAGCTATCCTCCCTGAACTATTGGCTCCCACCAAAACACCCAGCTAGCTTTTCTATTTTTAGTAGAGATGGGGTCTCATTTTGCTCTGGCTGATCTCAAACTCCTGAGCTGAAACAATCCAGCCTCCGAGAGTGCTGGGATTACAGGTGTGAGCCACTGTGCCAGGTCCGCATTACTTTTATTTGTTTATTTATTTTTTTGAGACAGAGTCTCACTATGTCACCCTTGGTAGAGTGCTGTGGCATCACAACCCACAGCAACCTCAAACTCTTGGGCTGAAGCAATTCTCTTGCCTCAACCTCTTAAGTAGCGGGTACTACAGGCACCCATAACAACGCAGGGCTATTTTGGGGTTGCAGTTGTCATTGCTATTTAGCAGGCTCAGGCCAGGTTCGAACCCAACTGCCTTAGTGTATGTGGCCAGTTCCCTACCCACTGAGCTACGAGCGACAAGCCTGCATTACTTTTAATAATTAAAATATTCTAGATGTCCGTCAGCAGAAAAGTGACCTAATTAACTTTGGAAAATTTATACAATGGCATAATTAACAGGCATGAAGTTTAAGTTAAGCCAGATGAAAACATTGTAGAGGTCAGTGGTACAACATGGTACACATAGTCCACAGCGCTATCCTGGCACTTAAGAATGTGTTTTTCTTTATCATGGTAAAATATTGTTTTAAAAAAGCATGCTGCCAACTAATAAGTAAATAAGTAAATAAGCAATAAGTACCAATAAGTAAATGATACTATTTACACACACACTCTTCAACATATTTTCGACTCTACATATTTTCTATTGTCATGTATTTTTACAAAGGCAAAGGATGATCTCTGAAAGTTCACTTACCAAACTGGCGCCTTCAATGAAGCTGGAGCAAGAAACAGAACTGTAAGGGTAAGAATGCTGTCAAAGGGATTTTAGCCACATCTGCAAAGGTGTGGCTTTTAATAGGGAGAATGTAATTGTACATTTTTATGTAAATGAAAAGTAACAATTTTTAAAAGAAACTTTTTGTGTGGAGAATAGACTAGACTGTGGAAAGGTGCTACAGGTGTCTGGGTTTGAGGCAATGAGTGACCATGTTAGGGACAGGAAGGACAAGGACAAGTTGACAAGGACAAGGGCAATTACTCTATGTGAGTCAACAGAGCATAATGAAGCAGAAAGAGAAACCCCCAACTGAGCTGGGGGAGAAGACCGAGTTCAGCTTTACTCTCCAACATCCAGAACTCTACTGCTTGGCTGTGGATTGCTTTCTCTGGCACGAGTGACCAAAGTAGGTCAATTAATTTTGTTAATTAATTAATTAGTTGGCCCTTAGCAGTTTTAACAGTTTTTTAAAACAACCACAAAGAAACCTCCAAACAGTTGATTACAATTGAGTAGATACGGTGTTGGTCTTGTTTAAAAAAAAGAAACCAATTGAGGCCAGAAGGGTGTTATTTCATCAGAGTGTTGGATCTGATACACTAAATGGAGCTACTGAAGGAGATAAGGAAATTTTGTCTCAAAATATGACTCCTTGCTGTGAAGATTATTTTGAGTTAAATTCAATTCATAATCAGGAAGCATTCATTGCATGGACACCTTTCCTCTACCCACCTAAAACCCGAAGGGGCTGCTGACTTCCTTATCACATGCTAATAGACCTAGCACCAAGGTCATTTGAAGCACAGATACCCGTCTCTCAGGTTAGTCTATGAATCAATCTGTTTCCTCCATCTACACATATCCCGCTCAGCACCCACTTACTGCACCTATACTTTCCACACTCTCCCTGCCCTTCCAAAAGGCATCTGCAAAGGTCTCTGACCATCACTAGGACTTGGGGAAATCATTCCTGTGGTTCCCCCCATACATATGGTTATTGGAAATAAACCTTTCTCTCATTAATCTACTGTAATTGTGAGTTGATCTTTCAGTGAACCAACCAAAGGGAAAAGGGCAAGTTTCACTGAGATCCCTACATCACTGATCTGGGGAAGTTTTATATACCATAAAGAAGAGGTAGTTCAAGCCCTGGGTGATTTGGATTCAATGGTTTACGGTTGGTAAAGAGCCAAAATGCCTATTTCACTTACATTCAAGTGAAATAGTGTTTATAATGTTCTGCCCTTTCTAAAACCACATATATTCCCTTTTCTTTCTGACAGCAGACCCATTAAAAAATAGTTATTGAATCAAGTTTAGTATTAATTCATTGGAAGTCTTCTATTGGCAATACCAAACATAGTTCCCTTCACTTTGAGCAATGAAAAATGCAAGAGAATTAATCTATTGAAGAAAAAATTTCTGAATCTTGGGCACATGAAGGTGGTAGTCCATGAATGAGCTTCACAGGTCTAAGAACATTCTGGAAAGTGATGCAAAATTCTCTGGAATTTTCCCTTGTAAACCTATTAGGGAGCAAAAGCTCATCATTTAAATAAGTTCTCAAAAAAAAAATGTTTGGGAATTGCTACAGCCAAAAAAAAAAAAAAAATATTGGGAATTGCCACAATATTTCTTTTTACAAAACATGTCATACTGGCTAATTGAATCCTTCTACGTGGACAAGGAACTGCTGATTCTGACAATATAAAATTAAAGTTATTCATAGTAACATTATGCACAGGAGTCTCTCAAAGACTACACCACCAGACAAGTCGAATTTAAAGAGGAGTCCTTTCATTGAAGAGCTGGACAGCAACTGCCTCAATCTCCCAATGTGGGGTTCTGAGAGCAGCCCTAAATTGTCTGTGGCTCTGGTTTTTAAAAGGCAAAACTTCCGGGGGGCAAGCTAGCGTTATTACAGAAGCAAAACAGCAGTTAAAGGGGTAGCAGGAATCACAAAGGTAGGGGAGGATCAGTCATTTTACACAATGCTATGATCACGAGACCAATTAGTGATTTTTCTTCCTTACAAAATATGTACAAACCACAATATCCCAGGGGGAAAATGCAGGGAGGGAAACTTAACAGGTAAGAGCATGATCATAAAAAGCTATAATCACCAGGGCCACAACCACAAGCAAATGCATTTACAGTTACGCAATTGGAGAGAAAACAACAGGAATTCATTTTGAAGGTAAAAGGGAGTAAATAGTAAAATGAAGTCAAGCTTGTTCTTTTAACATTTCAATATCACATAGGGATGGTATGAAAACCACCTTAACATAATCATGAGGGTTGTTATCAGAGGGTTGTTAGTGACTTTCTACACAATACTGATACTCCTACCAGTTCTAACCAGGTACACTTACAATATCATGCAATGGGCAGGGAAGCAAATGGAACCAGTTTTGTTTTTTTTTTTTTTTAAAGCAATAAAATGTAACAAAAAAACAGAATGGAGTCAGGCCTGCTTTGCCTCCCCACTGTTTCTCAGGAATAAGAGTTACAACAAAATGGAGTTAGGCCTGCTTTTCTTTCAGCCTAAAAATAAGTCAATTACTTAAGAGGACTATGACGTGTGAACCTATAACTTTCAAAACAAAAAATTACAGTCAATAATGAGCCAGGCATTTCTCAGAAACAATGTCTCAGGAAGAAAAGTTTCAAGGAGAAAAAGATTGAGAAAATCCTGGGAGACTTTTAGCAGTAGAAAGCACTTAAAATGTCCTTTTTATAAATAAGAGGTAGGAATCTATAGACAAATGATGGGAAATCAAGTTCTAAGTTAAAATATGGGTTTAACCAGCCATGGAGATAGGGAAAGAATAGTTGTCTTCAATAGCTAAAACTCCCCGAGCAAAAGGCAAGAAATGTGGCTGGGCACCTATTTAAGAAGACTGAGCTGTATTCAATGAGATGCAAGAAATGGGGATCTAATTAATGCTTCCGATCAAGGGAAAGACATGAAAAGTAAATCCATCTAGTGTGGAAGTAGAAAGACAGGGGACAGGGACATTTTCTGTACAATAACCAGGATGGAGAAGATGAGCCTTCCAGCTGGGGGCTAGCAGAAGCCCACTTCACGTCGTGTAGTAGCTGGTGGATGCCAAGGTCAAAATTTTGTCCAAAATTATAACCTTTTCCAAAAGCTTAGTTGACATGTACATACAAAGACACAAACCCTTAGTTGACATGTACATGCACCTGCTCAACTAACTCCTACGATGATGCAGATGACATATTCCTTCCCCTAATAATTAGCCTGTCCTGATTTGTTCTGGTTTGTCTTGGTGCTCATCCAAAAAGACACTGTCTCAACAAATGCCAAAGACCAGGAGTGAGTTCCCAGCAGAACTCTCTATTCCTTGTTATGATCTTAACTCTCTGCCTGCTTTACCAGCATAGCCATCTATGAATGTTGTGATCCCACCTTTTCCATCTTGGAGGAGCGTGGCCCTGTCTGCCTGTCTGTCTTCACTATATTCCCATCCAGCTATCATTTGAAGGATTAATTATACAACACACTCAGGCTGATCAATGAATAAGCAGCCAGGAGACCAGAAGCCATATGTAATAGAAAACTTTAGCTTTCTGTAGAAACCACAGCACTGAAGGTGAGAGGAGCCAGTGAGCCCCCCACAGTGCACCTCAGTGGCGTGCAGATGGCTGAGATCGTCGTCTTGAATTTAAGAGTTAGGACAGTTCTACAAGAAGAAAAAGAACTGCAAGATGAGAATTTCTACAAACTGTAGCAGGTAAGCATGGTCTTCTACTCAGACAAGTCTTTCCTGGTAGGAAATAATAAATCTCCTGTTGTTTAAGTTACAGAGGGTTTGTAAATGTAACTTTATGCTTTTGGCAAATCCCAAAGAGAAAACACCTACCAACATGGGCTGGAAAGAAGAATCAAATATTAAGATCACAACCCAATTGTATTAATTAACAGCTGAGCTGGAGTTAGGAGATAAGCTGCTATCTTTGAGCAGACACCTCATTTGGACCCATGTTGGTGAGGGCTGGAGACTCCTTGAGGCCTCCACATACAGTATTTCCTCTTGAAAAGAACATTACTTTTAAACAAGGCACGCCAGAGTCCATGTGTCATTTCTAAAATGGTCTTGCTCTTGTACAGTGAGAAAAATTTTTCGTTGTCTGAAGGCTCTTTGTTTAATGTTTCTCTCTCTTTTTTTTCATAATTATGGCAGATTTAAAAGTCCCTCCATTATTTATGACTCTTGATCAAAAGATGGGCAAGCATGTAGATAAGCAGGTAGATACACAAACGATAAATGGATAGATAAAGACATCTACCAATATCAAGTGAGACAAAATAACATTGATGATAGGATAAATAGTGCCGCTACAATGATGACCATGTTCTAATCTCCAGGATTTGTGAACAGGATTTGCAACATTATCACAAATGGCAAAAAGGACTTTGTGCATATGATTAAATTAAGAGGAATGAGTCAAGGCGGTCACCCTGAATATATGCTTTGACCCAGAATATTCAAAAGGGTCCTCATAAGAGGAAGGGAGAGACCAGGGTTGGGGAAGGAGACAGGACACCAGAAGTAGAGGCTGGAGCAATACGCTGTGCTCCTGGGGCCCAGGAAGGTGGTGGCCTCTAGAAGCTGGAAAGCAAGGGAACAACTTCCCTAGATCAGTGGTTCTCAACCTTCCTAAAGCCAAGACCCCTTAATACAGTTCCTCATGTTGTGGTGACCCCCAACCATAAAATTATTTTCGTTGCTACAGCAAAGGTTGAGAACCACTGTGCCTAGAGCCTCCAAAATGAACGAAGGCCTGTCAGCTTCTCATTTGAAGGACTCCTGACCTCCAGGACTGTAAGGTAATAAAATGCATTGTTCCGAGTCAGCAGTCGCTGGTGGTTTGTTGCAGCGGTGATGGGAAACTCATAGACACTCTGATTGAAGTCATCAAGGCTTCTTTATTTTTGCCCAAAGAAAATAACAAGGAAGGAGTAAAAAGGCATAAATGGCCCCCTCCTTGCTGCCACAGGCCCCCCACAAGCACCAAAAAGCCCTGAACGGCAGACAGTGGAGGCCTCACTCTCCTGTCCCGAGCAGCCCCTGGCCTTCAGTGACCATGAAGTAAGTATGCGGCGGAATCTCCCAACTGGCCTCAGTCTATCTCCTTGTATTTCATATTTTTATTCTATACCCTGGCTCGGAGTGTGAGTGGGCGAAAAAATGACAAATCTTCCCACTAGTCAAACAAAGAGGGAACACGAGCCGCACAAGACAAGTCAGGCCCGAGGCCGCAGAGCTGGACGACGGCGCAGATGGCATTGCCAGGGAGGCGGCGCGGGTCTCAGCCAGGTTCTCCTGAGAACTGTGTCAGTGACAAGAGCCTGTGAGCAGGTGCTCATTGAAGAGGGATTGAAAGGAGCTGGAGTGGGGGTCTGGGGAAGCAGAACAAGGGGGAAGGGAAAGTAATACAGAGATGGGCCAGTAATACAGAGGAGGCGCAGCGGAGGTGTGTGTGTGTGGTGTGGCTCATCCAGGACTCTGGGAGGCCAAGGCAGGTGGATCGCCTGAGCTTAGGAGTTAGAGAACAGCCTGAGCAAGAGTAAAACTCTGTCTCTACTATTAAAAAAAGAAAAAGATTAGCCAGGTGTTGTGCCAGGTGCTTATAGTCCCACCTACTTGGGAGGTTGAAGCAAGAGGATTGCTTGAGCTCAAGAGTTTGAGGTGCTGTGAGCTATGACTTAATAGCACTCTACTCAGGGTGACAGAGTGAGACTCAGTCTCAAAAAAAAAAAAAAAGGAATTCTCTGCCTGGTGCGTTTTTCTGCCCCACCACCTTCCTACAAACACAAACGCACACCCCTGGGTCCCTGGTGAAAGACCATTAGTTCCCACAGGCCACTCCATGACCACCAGAGTGTCAGAAACACCTGAGACAGGAAGCTGGAGACATGCCCTGAGGGTCCAGGGTGAAGGCGGCCTGGCTGGAGATGGCTGATGCCAGCTATGAACGGGCCGCCCACCGCAGCAGAATTTGGAAGGAATTTGGAGGTGAAGGTTAGAGAGCTTGCCGTGGTCTGTGAGAAGGGCCCCATCCAATGACTAAACCCAAACAAGGGAATGGAAGGGGGCATCCTTTGGAAGCCAAAAGAGAAGGCAAATCAGCTTGTACAGTATGGTCAGTGGTGACTGGTCAGCAGCTTCCCTGTCACTTATACCTGGCAGGAGACTGGAAGCCACATAGTAGGTCCTCAGAAAAAGTTGGTAAAATTGGGTGATTTTCCACTGGCCTCCTCCTGTGAGTCTCTGACAGTGAATGTAACAAATTACCACAAACTAAGTGGCTGGAAACAACAGAAATCTATTTTTCTCATATTTCCAAAGGCTAGAAGTTCAAAATCAAATTTCGCTGTGACAAAACCAAGGTATTCATAGGACTGTGCTCCCTTTGGGGAATTCAGAAGAGAATCTTTCTTCAACTTTTCTGGCTTCTGGGCTTCTGTTGGTGGTGGCATCTCACTGGTCTCTGCCTCCATCTTCACAGGGCCTTCTCCACTGTGCTGTGTGTCGCTAAGTTGCCTCCTCTTACAGGAACATAAATCAAGGATTCAGACCCACCCTAAGTCCAGGATTTCATCTGAAGACCTTTAACTAGTTATATCTTCAAAGACCGTGTTCCCAAATAAGGTCACATTCTGAAGTCCTGGGCACATATGAGTTGGAGAGGGGGTCATAATCCAACCCTCTATCCTCAAAGTGACAGGAATCAGGAGTCAGTTCTGGGGCTCAAAGGGAAGGTTGGGATCAGGGAACTCAAGGAATGTTCCCCAAAGAGGCACTGAGAACCTAAACTAGGTGAGGGGCAGAGGAGGGAAACAAGCTGCAGTTGGGGAAGAAGCACAGCAGAGGAGGGAAACACTCATAAACAATGACCCTCTGCTTCTAAGCCTGAGTGATCAGAAACCAGAGAAGGGAAGGTTTGTGCCACAGTAGAGAACTAGACACTTTCAAGGCTGCACCTCCCAGGTTATTTGATTTTATAGGAACTACTGTACAACTTTGAAGGCACAGGTAATTGATGGCAATAGAAGTCATTCTGGTTCATAGACATGCAAGTGAATTGTGTCTAGTAGAGGAAGGGACAACTCTGCCCACACCAGACAGTTGTGTGTACACTTGCAATTTATTTCAATGATCCTTTACTTCTTAGAAATCTCTGTTTCTTTGACTCCTCCTTCGAACTATTTAGTGCCTGATTTCTTCATTTAATTAATGAGTTAAATAAAATAATATGTATATGAGTTTCCAGGATGCTGTATCAAATTACTAAAAATCAGGTAGTTTAAGACAACAGCAATTGATTCTGTCACAGTTCTGGAGAATAGAAGACTGAAATCAAGGCATCCACAGGCCAGCGTGTGGATGCTTTCCTGCCTCTCCTAGTCTCATGTGGCTGCCTACAATCCTTGCCTTGTAGACACAGCACTCAAAACTCTGCCTTCAATTTCACTTGAGGTCCTCCCTCTGTATCTGTCTATTCTCACAAAGACTCAATGTGGCCAGGTGCAGTGCTCATGCCTGTAATCCCAGCATTCTGGGAGGCTGAGGGTGGATAGCCTGAGCTCAGGAGTTCAAGGCCAGCCTGAGCAAGATTGAGACCCCTTCTCTACTGAAAATAGAAAAAACTTCCAGTAGATACACAAACTGGTCAGCCTTTCTCTTTTTCCTTTTTAACTTCCACCTTGGTCAGTGTGAAATTCTATATTATTCTGGTTTTAATTTCCTATATATATAGGATTGGTCCTTACCAATGGTCCTTCACTTTCTTTGTGAAGCAAATACTCTGACCTGTTGCCTGATTTGGGAATTTCTTTTCTTAAATATATTTATGGGAATGATTTATTCTGCATACAGAATTGTTAACTATATGTATTTTAAATATCGTCCCCCAGTCTGTGGCTTACCATTGTATTTTCTAAACTGTCTTTTGATGAGCATTAGTTATATGAGTAAAACCTAACTTACCAGTTTTTTCTTCTGTTTACTACTTTTTGTGCCCACTTTAATAAGTCTTTGCCTATTCAAAAAATAAAAAAAGTAAATAAATAAAAATAGAAAAAACTAGCCAGGCATGGTAGGGCATGCCTGTAGTCCCAGCTGCTCAGGAGGCTGAGGCAAGAGGATTGTTCAAGCCCAAGAGTTTGAAGTTGCTGTGAGTTTTGACACCAGGGCACTCTACCCAGGGCAAGAGAGTGAGACTCTGTCTGACAGAAAAAAAAGCCTGCCCTAACCCAGCAAGACCTCACTTTAATTTGCTCACATCTGCAGTGACCCTCCAAATAACCTCATACAGGTATCAGGTGGGTTAAGCATTATTGGCCCCACTCTTCAATGCAGTACAGGAGTCATGCTTTCACATTTTGGGGAAAAACCACCCTATAACAATGGTGATATCACTACACCATAAAGTGATAGGATATCACCACCATAAATAAAGTCAGCAGGAGGTGACAGAAGAAGTAAAAGAGGTATTTAGAGTTAAACTTGTTGCATTGGCCTAAACTGAACTGGTACCAGAGGTCAGAGTAGGAAGAACCAGGTGGAGAGGAAGAGAGAGAATCTCCACCCAATGGGCTCACTTTACGGGTGGGAAAACCAAGGCCTGGAGAGAGTTAACTCTCCAAGGGCACAAAGCAGGTAACTGGAAGAAGCAGGATGCAATCTGTTTTGCCTTCCAGTGCAGGATACATACATTGGTTAGAAAGATTTCCAGCGCTTTCAGCATTCAGATGGAGACCTTTTGCCCATTCCCTGGACAGCTTTTCTTATATAAACATCCCTTACATTTCCATGTGTGCACGTGCATACATATACATGTAAGAAAAAGTTCTACCCACACAGAGTTACAAAACGTAATTGTAAAAATTCTTCTTAGAAAGCTGATTCTGAATCAAAATTCAACCCAGATAATTAGCTTACAGTCTTCCTGATTACACCATTGTGTAATCTTTTGGCCACAAGGAAACGTCGAAACTGTAGATGCCTCTATGGCTATTAGTACAATGCAATAAATTTCATGACAAGGATTTCAGTACTTGATAATGGTACAGGTACAAAGGATCTCTAAATTCTAAGAATTTACAAGAGCAGAAGAAATTGTGAAAATGGAAAGCATCACAGTCTTAACTTGCTCTTTTTCCTTAATTATTGTACTGACATGACCACCCTAGAAATATCATAATCAAGCATCATGTTCTTGTCTAACCCCACAGTAATATCCCAACTCACCAAATCACAGAATGTAGCATAATTTATTACCTCCTTTTTCTTCGCAGCACTGTAGGTATTAGTCACCTAGTGTTATTTCTTTACCAGCAAAAGAGACTTGAGAAAATTTTGTTATTTTTTTCATAAACTTTCTCAAAACTTTAGTGCATCAGACAAGTAACTATCTTATTCTGTACATGAATTCAAATTTGTACCGGGATGATGTTTTTGTTGAAAACTTTGGAAATACATATAAAAATATTATCCATATGAGCTTTTGTATTTAAATCTTTCCATGTATTATTCTCATTTGATTTTCACAACCACTGGCTGGACTGTTGTTGTCCACATTTCAGAGATGAGAAAACTGAGGTTCAGAGAAATGTAATTGATTCACATGATGAATGCTATGATGTAAAAATAACTGGGTTGGAACCTCAACACCCAGCCTTCCCCTAATTCCCATGTTCCCAGTCACTGTCCACCACTTTAAATAAAGCCCAAAGCATGCTCCATAATGAGTATATAATTACAGAAATGAGAGGGGAATTATTTTAAAAACATATTAGTGAAATGATACATTTGGAGTTGTCTGAAAAGCAAAACAGATCTATCCACAGAAAAGATAACGCCACCAGGGTACACAGTAGATGAGTAACAAAACCTGATGAACAAATACTTGAACATGGCATTCAAAACCCATTGACCAGCTCGGCGCCTGTAGCTCAGTGACTAGGTTCGAACCTGACCCGAGCCTGCTAAACAACAATGAAAACTACAACAAAGAAATAGCCAAGCATTGTGGTGGGTGCCTATAGTGCCAGCTACTTGAGAAGCTGAGGCAAAATAATCACTTATGCCCAAGAATTTGAGGTAGCTGTGAGCTGTGATGCCATGGCACTCTACCAAGGGAGACATAGTGAGACCCTGGCTCAAAAAAATAGAAAAAAGAAAAAAGCCATTGACCAGGAGAGCAGCACCTGTGGCTCAAAGGAGTAGGGCGCCACCCCTATATGCCGGAGGTGGCGGGTTCAAACCCAGCCATGGCCAAAAACTGCAAAAAAAAAAAAAAACAAAAAAAAATTGACAGGAGGTGGAGGCAAGATGGCCGACTGGGGCCAGCTTTCCACAGAGGCTCCCATCCAGAAGGAAAGTTAAAGGACAGAAGTTTAGCAAGAAAGCCGATGGTTTGGAGCTGAGGCAAGAGAGAAGGTTGAAGTACACACATCAACCCTTTAAGGCAAGCTGTGACCCCAAGGATACAAGCAAAAGGTACAAAATCCATTGCCAAGCGGATAGGAGTCCCCTTCCCCATTAGAACAGCTTGCAGTATACTCCATCAAATATCCTCCCATTTTATCCCACAGGAGAGACCCTCTAAAATCCAGACCTCCTTCCCCTACTAGGGTGCCATGGCACTCTCCTGCTAGGCATAAAACTGTATAAAATTGTATATATTCTCTACCTTCAATTCTGAACTTCCAGCATGCCCCTCCACTCTCACCCCAAGGTCTGGAAGCCAGATTCTTGGGCATTTTCTCAAGAGGTGTGGACAGGGCATGGGTTGGGCAGGTCTGTGCTGATTCTGTGGCACAGGGGTAAGGAGAAAATGGTGGACTGAAGGAACTGTACAGAAAAGAAAAAAGTGGTACCTCCCCCCCACCCCGGACAGAGCAGCACCAGCAGCACCAGGAACAATAGGGCTCACACCCCTGGGGATATTTGGAAGGACACTACCTGTCTCTCTGGGCAACCAGAGGAAGCCAGGCATCCTCTCTGGGGGCTGGCACTGATGGAACAGAGCTGGGATGGACATTCAGGCCCCGTGAATAAAGGACATGCCTGAGGTGGTACCAGCCTGGGCAGAGCGCAGGGACTAGAACACGTGTGCACAGAGACAGCGTACTCCCGGGGGGCGGGGGTGCTAGCCTAGAGAACTGCTTTACTGAGCCTCAGACACACCTGGCCCTCAGGGGATCATAGGTGAGACAAAGGCAGGCAGGCAGAGGCTGGAACTGACAGCTGAGTGTGAGCTCTAACCACACCCGGGCATCGGCACAGACAGGACTGAGTTACAGTTTCTGTGAACTCAAACAGCATCTGATCCACAGGGGAATACAGCCAGGACAGAAACAAATTCTGGGAAGTTGTTCTATTCTGTCAGCAACATCAATCAGGGCAGGGCTGGAACTGAGTGAACCGCCCCAGCCTCCATTAAGCACTCAAGGTGGTTAGACCTCACCTCCTGCTGCCGGATAGTGGCAGAGAGTGGTGACCTGGCTGAGGAGACATAGAATTCCCTGTGACTCAGGCAGGCACAAATACCTGGAGCATCTGCTCATTTGAGGGAACTGGGTCAAGCCCTACGGGGTTATCAGTGACTGGATGTGACAGAGGGGCAAGGTGGGGAAGGAGGCATCAACAATCCCTGACGAATTCAACACCCTGAGACACACGCAGGCACAAATACCTGGAGCATCCATTCTTTTGAGGGAACTGGGTCAAGCCCTGCGGGGTTATCAGTGACTGGATGTGACAGAGGGGCAAGGTGGGGAAGGACTGGGTGGGTCCTTCTAACCTCATGGAGCACTGGAGCAAGTCATACTTGAGCCGCCAGCAGATCCCTGCTATCTAGTAGCCAGAGATCTTTTGAACTCTCCCTCCTGAAACCAGTGCTGACTGGGACAATTGATTTGCACCTCTCAAATTGGTCCAATCACCCAAGGACTATCCAAAGTGGTAGCCTGGATGTGTGGTTGTGGGAAGGTTTGATTTGCCTTTTCCAATTGTTGCCTGAGGGGTGTGGGGTGACTTAACTGCTGGTATTTGTCCACAGCTGAGACTTCAACCCAGAGTAATCTAATTCACTAGGGTAGGACAGAGACCAGCTGAAAACAAGACAGAGCCACTTAGTCCAACCACACCAAGGAGGTCCCCAGTGTCTCAGGGGGTAGCACCGTCTAGGTGGAAAAGCTCTAGGAGAAAAGGTACAGACACCAGTCCCAGCTTTTGCGCAAAGGGCTGGCCAATCACTACTCCTGGAGCCCCCAACCCAACTTCTCCTTATCTGCTCTTATAGCCAAAAGGTGTAAAATAATCATGGTGTGGAATCAGTGGAAAAACTCCAGTAACATGAATAACCAGAGTAGATTAAACCCCCAAAAGGAAAAATTTGGCAGACACAACTGAAGATCCCATTCATAAACAGAAGGCTGGGATGTCAGAAATCGAATTCAGAATTTGGATTGTAAATAAGATCAATAGAATACAGGTAAAGTTGGAATTAGAAATTCAAGGAGCAATACAAAAATTGTCTCAAGAATTCAATGACTTCAAAGACAAAATCAAAGATTTTGACACACTGAGATAAGAAATTGCAGCCCTCAGAGATCGGAGAAATAGAGTAGAATCCTTCACTAACAGAATGGAGCAAGCAGAAGAAAGGATTTATGACATAAAGGCAAAGCTTTTGAATGCTCCCAATCACTCAAAGAGGAAGAGAAATGGACAGCAAAAATGGATCCTTCTCTCAGAGAGCTTTAGGATAATTCTAAGAAAACTAATATTCACCTTATAGGAATTCCTGAAGGCAATGAAATTGCTTTGCAAAGCACAGAGGCCCTTTTTCATGAGATTATGAAGGAGAACTTTCCAGACATGCCAAGAGATTCCGAAATTCAGATAGCAAACAGTTTCAGAATACCAACACTACTCAACCCCAATAAGACAACACCCAGACACATCATAATTAACTTCACTAAAGTTAATGTGAAGGAGAAAATTCTGAAAGCAGCCAGATGTAAGAAATCCATTACCTACAAGGGGAAGAATATTAGAATGAATGCAGATCTCTCTGCTGAAACCTTTCAAGCTGGAAGAGGGTGGTCATAGACTTTTAATCTCCTAAAACAAAATAACCTTCAACCCAGGATCCAGTATCCAGCTAAACTGGTTTCATTTATGATGGAGAAATTAAATACTTTAATGACATTCACTTGTTGAAGAAATGTGCTATAACTAAACCAGTTCTCCAGGATATTTGAAGACCTATCCTCCATAATGACCAGTGCAATTCTCCAACACAAAAGTAAACTTACTCAGAAACTTTTGATCAAATTCCAACTTCCACAGTGTTGAAAGGATTAAAAATGTCCACTGGACTTTTGAAAAACTCAATACCCAAAATTCTACCACGCTTATCAATATTCTCAATTAATGTGAATGGCTTAAATTGTCCTCTAAAGAAGCACAGTTTGGCTGACTGGATACAGAAACTCAGGCCAGATGTCTGCTACATACAAGAATCTCATCTTACTTTAAAAGATAAATATAGACTAAGAATGAAGGAATGGTCATCTATATTCCAGGCAAATGGAAAGAAGAAAAAAGCAGGTGTTGCAATTTTACTCACAGATAACTTTAAACCAACAAAAGTAAGGAATGATAAGGATGGTCACTTCATATTTGTTACGGGTAATGTTCAATATGATGAGATTTCAATTATTAATATTTATGCACCCAACCAGAATGGGCCTCAATTTATAAGAGAGACTCTAACAGACATGAGCAACTTGATTTCCTCCAGCACCATAAAAGTCAGAGATTTTAACACTCCTTTGACAGTGTTGGATAGATCCTCCAATGAGAAGCTAAGCAAAGAAATTTTAGATTTAAACTTAACCATTCAATATTTGGACTTACCAGACAGCTACAGAACATTTCATCCTAACAAAACTGAATACACATTCTTCTCATCAGTCCATGGAACATTCTTCAAAATTGATCACATCTTAGGTCTCAAGTCCAACCTTAGCAAATTTAAAATAATATAAATTATTCCTTTAATCTTCTCAGACCATTGTAGAATGAAAGTGGAACTCAGTAACAACAAAAATCTGCATACTCATACAAAAACATGGAAGCTAAATAACCTTATGCTGAATGACAGCTGGGTCATAGACGAGATTAAGAAGGAAATTACCAAATTCTTGGAACAAAATGATAATGAAGACATGAATTATCAGAACCTCTGGGATAATGCAGTCCTAAGAGGGAAATTTATAGCACTGCAAGAGAAGGGAAAGAGAAGGGAAAGAGAGGAAGTTAACAACTTAATGGGACATTGCAAGCAACTGGAAAAGGAAGAACATTCCAATCCCAGACCCAGCTGAAGAAAAGAAATAACCAAAATTAGAGCAGAATTAAATGAAATTGAAACCAAAAGAATTATACAACAGATCAATAAATCAAAGAGTTGATTTTCTGAATAGGTCAATAAAATAGATAAACCTTTGGCTAACCTAACCAGTAAAAAAAGAGTAAAATCTCTAATTTCATCAATCAGAAATGGTAATGATGAAATAACAACAGATTTCTCAGAAATGCAAAAAATCTTTAATGAATATTACAAGAAACTTTATTCTTAGAAATATGAAACTCTGAAGGAAATTGACCAATGCCTGGAAGCATTCCACCTTCCAAGACTTAGCCAGAATCAAGTGGAAATGTTCTACGGGCCTATATGAAGTTCTAAAATAGCATCAAGTATACAAAACCTCCCTAAAAAGAAAAGCCTGAGACAAGATGGCTTCTCATCAGAATTCTACCAAACCTTTAAAGAGAAATTAGTACCTATATTACTCAACCTTTTCCAATATATAGAAAGAGGAATACTATCCAACACATTCTATGAAGCAAACATCACCTTGATCCCCAAACCAGGAAAAGCCCCAACAAGAAAAGAGAATTATAGACCAATATCACTAAAGAATAGTGATGTGAAAATATTCAACAAGATCCTAACAAACAGGATCCAACAACACTTCAAACAAATTATACACCATGACCAAGTGGGTTTTATCCCAGGGTCTCAAGGCTGGTTCAATATACGTAAATCTATAAATGTAATTCAGCACATAAACAAGTTAAAAAACAAAGACTATATGATTCTCTCAACTGATGCAGAAAAAGCTTTTGATAATATCCAGCATCCATTCATGATCAGAACACTTAAGAAAATTGGTATAGAAGGGACATTTCTTAAGCTGATAGAGGCCATCTACAGCAAACCCACAGCCAATATCATATAGAGTGGAGTTAATTTGAAATCATTTCCACTCAGATCAGGAACCAGGCATGGCTGCCTAATGTCTCCATTTCTCTTTAACATTGTAATGGAAGTTTTAACCATTGCAATTAGGGAAGAAAAGGCGATCAAGGGTATTCATATAGGGTTACCCTATACCCATATGCATATAGGGTCAGAAGAGATCAAACTTTCACTCTTCACAGATGATATGATTGTATATCTGGAAAACACCAGGGATGCTACTACAAAACTCTTAGAAGTGATGAAGGAATATAGCAGCATCTCAGGTTACAAAATCAACACTCATAAATCTGTAGCCTTTATATATACCAAAAATACCCAAGCTGAAAAAACAGTCAAGGACTCTATTTGGTTCACCGTAGTGCCAAAGAAGATGAAATATTTTGAAATTTACCTGACAAAGGATGTGAAAGAGCTCTATAAAGAGAACTATGAAACTTTAAGAAAAGAAATAGCTGAAGATGTTAACAAATGGAAAAACAAAGCATGCTCATGGCTGGGAAGAATCAACATT